>JAHWFO010117521.1:55463-73393 GCA_023313115.1 Rhysida immarginata
CTCCCCAAGTTTTTTAATCAAAAAAATTGGTTTTCTCGAACGTAATATGTATAAAATGTAAAAAACCTCGTTATCTTCTTTCCTTTTTCATCATTTCCGAACGCATGATATATAACATGTCATGGGTTGCCATAGTTCTAAGAACCAAATGACTGCCACCCCTGCAAATCCGACCCCAATGGAACAAATGGGGATAAACTTCATAGAGGAATCTGGATACTGAATTTCACGCCTTTACGTACTAAATAGCACATAGATATGTTGTCCTCTCTGAATCCCACCCCCGTAATTCCGACCCCAGTGTACCATTCAAACCCAAACTAAATAGTGCAGATTGACATGCCCATTCCAATTTCAACCTCCTACCTCAAAAAGTGTAGAAATTATGAAAGACTGACATATTAAAACCAATAAGTTGCTCCATTCTTCCGCTACTTAATAATTTAGACTATGAGCACGGAGCAATATTACCAGAGACAATTGTAAAAGGAGATTTGGTATTTGACGATTAGCCCATTGAAATTCTGTAATTCCGGTCATGTGGCGCCCTCTGACAGTCCGAGGAAGTTCTACGGGGAACATTCATTACTGACGTCATACAAGAAACTGCGGTAAATTGATAAATGACGTAATAACGTTGTCATTACTGCTACCGCCCCCCCCCCTTCATCCGTTCTTGCTGCTACCCTCCCATGCTTTTCAACTTGATATTGGTTTTAACAATTGTATTTTATCATATTCGTTAATCCAAATTGTTTAAATTCTGTTTTTCTGGCATAAAATTTCGCTGTAAGAAAAACGTTTCGATTCATTATTCCAGGTCCGATTTTATTCCATCAAAAATGTAAAAAAATATACATCAACATAACATGCAATATTTTCAGGGCAGTTCCAATAGAATTTTTAAATATTTGCCAGATTTATGTAATTCATTTTATAAACATAGTTATTTATAATTATTTTCGCAGTTTATGAATACAACGTTTAAAATACAAAATATAACCAAACAAAAATATATAAAACTTTTGTATGGTTCTACAAAATATAATGTATATTGAACACAATTTGTATGTTTTCCGTATTGTTAGCACATCTTTTTCCAGTAAATCCTCTCTTTCTGATGCCAATAACCATGTTCCATATCTGAAGAATGCATGAAATATCAGAAAAACACCTAAATAGATAACAAAATCTGCATTATTAAATTAGTTGTAAAAATAACACTGGCTAAAAAAATAAAGAGTGAATGAAATGATCCGTCAGCAAAAATACCTGCTATTAAAATGGCTTATGGCTATTTAAGGTTAAAATATTCTTTAAAATACTAGGCAGGCTACTGAAATTATAATAATAAATTTTATGATTTAAGAACTAGAGTATAATAATAAAAAAATACTGGGTTTTTGTATAAAAGTTCTTTAAAAATTAATGATGCAATCATTTAAAAATGATTCTATGCCAAGAAAAGTGGGTAATGGTTTTCAGAGAAAATTCTGAATTTCATAAGAGCCTGCTAGTATAACCGGCAATTTTTACGGAATAATAGTATGCCATTTTAGTGGAAATTTCATAGATAATATGTACAAGTTTTAGAGGTAGTCAAATAGAAAAGAATGAAGCACCAGATGCAGTTTTCAAAACTTTACTGAAAGTTCATTAAAGAAAACTTTAACTTCAGGTCTTAAATTACCTTTTAAATGTTAAGACACATCAATACAAAACGCTTTCTCGTTGCCGTTGGTATTTTGAACGGAACATTTACAGCTTAACTTAAGAATTAAAAAAAAATAGCAACCCATAACTCACCTTCGTGCATCAGGTGAAAAACTGAAGAATTTTAATTTTTTTCCTTCACCTTGACGGTTTTACAAAATTTTGTAGCACAAAATCTTCCTGACATTTTAAACTTAAACGATAGCTTTGATAAATATGTCTCTGAATATTGGAGATCAAACAAAGAGCGAAGAGAGCAGAGCAAACGAGCAAACTTCAGGCAGTAACTGCCATTCATAGGCCCAGCCATAGTCAAACCACGTTGCACAAACGTGACTTTGCCAACAGGAAGTAAACATTTTCTGTTCGAAAGTGAAACTACTGAAACTACAGTGGCTCCATCTGACGAACTGAGGAAACTTGATGAGCCCGTTGATGCTGGGAGCCGTGAAACGCATTACAGGAAGTAGAAGCTAATTCCAAGTCTCATTTTACAATTGTCTCTGAATATTACTCTCTTATTCTGTGCTATGAGCACTTGAGCATTCGTGCGTCGACAAAGCGATATCACGTGCGCGCGCCGATGTCAATAATGCTTAAAAGATGAACAGAAAATAACAATGTATTCCTTCTTGACAAATCGATTGTTATAATGAAATGCCAGTATCTTTGAATTCTTGACACTCACTGTTTTAGCACGAGAATTCGACTTGAAGAGGTCCACGAAAAATCCTGAAAAGTTGATACGGCCGAGATAAGGCTTTGTTGGTCATATTTCTGAAAACAGAATTTGAAAAAGTTAATCCGTTTTCAAGTTATCGTGCAAACGGTGGACGGCCGGATAAACGTACAGACCAAGGGCGCATTCTTATAAGTAGCTTTTATGCTATAGCTCCTAATAAATTGAAGATGACAAAATAATAATAATAATAATAATAATAATAATAATAATAATAATAATAATAATAATAATAATTTCAATAGCCCAAGATTGGAATACACAAAAAATGAATACATTCAAAAGAAAATTACAAATGACAAAAAAGCAAAATAGAAAGCAAATTAATTAAAAAATTTTTGTCGAGATAAAATATGAGATTTAAGTTTCTTATTAAAATGTGAACAATATGTAGTGCAGCTCGATTAGAACATTTGTTAATCTCACTTATAATTTCATATGGTAAATCATTCCAACATGGCACAAATTTAAACGGAAAACAAAGTTCTTCAAGTTTAGAAATGGCATTGGCCCAAACAAACTTAAAACGTCTAGTACCACGAATGTCAACACTATTATTAAAATAATGAGAAATAAAATTAAAAGGATGATTATGATCACGAAGAGCAGCGGCAATCTCTCGAAGATGAAAAAACAAAATCAAGGTATCAAAATTCAAAATAATATTATTATTACAGTTCATCGTAATCGACTGAAATCTAGAGATCTTAAGAGTCATTCGTAAAAGAACATTAAAAACTATTTTCAAGGGATGTAAATATTGCTTTTTAGTGCTACTCCAGATAACCGCCCCTTAATTAATAAAATCTTAGAAACATTCCAATGAGGAGCTTTAGCAGTGAAGCAGAAATACATTTATACATTTATTAAAAAGAAATTAACCCCCTCCCCCCCGAGTAGGGGAAGGCAAGTGGCAGATCATTTATTTTTACCCCTTTATCTGCACTTTTTACCTCTTCCCAAGTTTTTTAATCAAAAAAATTGATTTTCTCGAACGTCATGTGTATAAAATGTAAAAAACCTCGTATCTTCTTTCCTTTTTCATCATTTCCGAACGTAAGATATATAACATGCCATATGTTGCCATAGTTCTAAGAACCAAGTGACTGCCACCCCCGCAAATCCGACCCCCCTGGAACAATTGGGCCTAAACTTCATAGTACTGTAGATCTTTCCTAGCGGAATCTGGATACCGAATTTCACGCCTTTACGTTGCCCTCCCTGAATCCCACCCCCGTAATTGCGATCCCAGTGTACCAATCCAAACCAAACTAAGTAGTGCAGATGGGCATGTCTATAGTAAGCTACATTCCGAATTTCAACCTTCTACCTCAAAAAATGTAGAAATTATGAAGGGGTATACAGTTAAGGCATTATAAAACCAACAAGTAGCTCCATTCTTTCGCTACTTAATACTATAGATTATGAGCACTTTAGCAATCGTGCGTCGACAAAGCTATTCCACGTGCGCGCGCCGATGTCAGTAATGCTTAAAAGATGAACAGAAAGTAACAATGTATTCCTTCTTGATAAATCGATTGCTATATGACATGAATCCTTGGTATTCTTTACACTCACTGTTTTAGCACGTGAATTCGACTTGAAGGGGTCCACGAAAAATTCTGACAAGTTGATACGGCCGAGCTAAGACTTTGATGGTCATATTTCTGAAAACAGAATTTGAAAAGGTTAATTCGTTTTCAAGTTATCGTGCAAACGGTGGACGGCCGGATCAACGTACAGACAAAGGGCGCATTCTTATAAGTAGCTTTTATGCTAAAGCTCCTAATAACAGAAATGACATGTGACTCAAAAATTATTTTCATTTCATTAACAGAGAGAATCTTCAACTTTTTAAAAAGTAGTATTTTTCTTATTCAATTATTTGACCAAATTGTCAATATGTTCAGAGAAATTAAAGTTCATATCCCATATAATACCAAGGAAAAGTACACAATTGTTAAAAAGATTCCATTGGTTGTAATCAAAAAATTTAATTTTTGAGTTTTACTTTCATTAAGATTCATTTCACGAGATAAATACCAGTTTTTGACAAGAGTAAGGTCATGATCAACACAATTAGCAATGACCGTTTCATCACAGCAAAGATATCGCCGATAGAATGAGCTGAATTTCAGTTGCTCTCAAAAATAAACAAAACGATAAGGGGTTTTCTCCAAACTTTAATTTTTGGATTGGACAACAGTATCAACTTCTTTTTACGCTGATATGAAGTCAATAAGAAGTCAATATTTTTTTCATGTCAGCGTAAGGAGAAGAAGTTGATACTGGTGTCCGATCCAAAAATAAAAATTTGGAGAAAACCCCTTATCGTTTTGTTTATTTTTGAGAGCAACTGAAATTCAGCTCATTCTATCGACGATATCTTTCTCAATTTTCAAGATATTTGCTTGGGCTTTTTATAAGAGTAGCTCTATACATTTGGCTAATAAATTATGCAAAAGACAATTTGGTAACGCATGCGCAGTTAAACATTATTTAGTAAAAATGCTCATATTTCATCAAATACTTAATATTTTCCTATTCTGATTGCAAGGTGTTGTCTGTACTGTAGTTTGTCAAGTTTCCTGAAAATGGCATTTCATTGGGTTGAAAATCCTGCATGTTATAAACAAAAAACTTACAAAAACATTTCGACCTTTTTAAAGAAACCTTTATATCTCCATGAATACACGTGCTATTCTCATCAAATGAACACAGAAAAGTAAAACAAGCCTCTTAAGCATATGCTCTAGCTACAATGCATTTCAAGCATTATTTTGTACACGGTGATTCCAAACATTATTTTTTTGGTTCACTTCTTTGCTGGTCCGCTATTTGCCTTCGGGAGAAAACCTTCGCTGAAATATATGAGGTGTAACATCCTTTTTACACCCCAGAAATTTCAGGATTATTCGTCAAGTATTTTTCTAGATATTCGACAAACCGTCTAAAATCGAAAGTGTCCAATTACTTTCTTCCAATCGCATCGTTAGCTAAGCATACGTCGCCCTTACATTTGGTCTTGTAATCTTTACTGTATGGCATTCAGGATAAGCGAGGTTCAACAATGGCTGTGATGGAGAGAAAAAGATAATTATGTTAACCGGAAATCGTCGTATACAATAATTGTTTGTAGCATACAATTAAATTACAATTAATAATTAGAAATTATAATTATTAAGTCATACTTACTTCATTAACTACAACTTAAATTTGTATAACTCCAGAGGAGTAGTTTTGTTTTCATATATTATTTTTAATTCTAAAAAGAGAATTAATTGTTATGTAATAAAATTTCTTGTTTAAGAAATTGGTTGCTATTCAATATCCTCCACATTACTTCTTTATATTCCATCAATTAATTATCGTAACAAACAGAAAGATTTCTGTATAAAACAGACCAGAAATCAACCAGCACTCCTTTCCAGGCATAAGCAACTGAGACTATCTACTTTGGGCACGAGAAACAAGATCTTGATAAAAGGTAATTTGGAGCGATGAGAAAAGTTTTATCTGCACTGTCCAGATGGATATAATTTCTACTAGCCATAATCTAAAAAAGATGACCTGTACACCAAAGGTCAGCAAAAAGGAGACAGTCTAATGATTTAGGGAGCGTAATCACGGCCTCCTAGAAACTACCAGGCCTGAACATGACTTCAATAATGTATTGTTGAAACATTAAGATTCTGACGTTGAATTAACTTCTCTAAACACCACCAGTTGGACACAACAAAGTTTTATCTTTTCCATGTTCAAGCCTGGTAGTTTCTAGAAGGCCGTGGTCTAATGCTTTAGGGCAACACCACCTCTACTCAAAGTCTGAGCGCGTAAACGTCATACATTGTTACATCATTTACGATAGGGCATTGTAAACCATATTTCTACCAATAATAAGCCAGAAATTGTCCCTACCGTAGGTGATGTAACAATGTATGATTTTTCCGTGAGCAGGCTTTCTCTCGAGGCTAACGAGAAATACAGGCTCCGGCACTGAAAGGTCACCTGATCAAAATAGGTCTAGCAACAATCCAATCTTCATTTTTTCCAACAAAGGAAAAAACACTGAATGCTAAATTACAAGATGGAAACAATGAAAGTTGCATTGTCAATAGACCTATCTTGGTCAGGTGACTTTTCAGTGCCGGAGCCTGTATTTCTCGTTAGCTTCGGCTTTCTCTCTAGGCGGTATTGTTTAGGGAGGCTTCAACTTACAAGGGAACCCCACATAGAATTCCGATGCACTTTTTTTTGCGCGCAAGCCCACCGTGGAAGCGATAGCGTAGCACGCAGAGACAGTTGGAGAAGGAGACTGCCCAATTCATCATTTTTTGTGTAACCACTTCCTGTTTTAGAGCTTAGGCAACATTATCCAGGTGGCGCTTTTAAGTTTCGAATTTACAATTTTTGTTTCGATTTAAACCAGAGACTGTTTCTTCGACTGTCTCTGATTTAAACGCTGCGTGAAAATGAGAGATGGCCGACAGCATTCTCGCCACTATCTTGATACATGCTTAGTTTGCTCTCCTCTACTCTAAACAACCCTAAATGGCAAAATATTTTAACAACTCTAAACAACCCTAGTAAATTTTGTGCGGCAAAATATTGTAACAATCGTTATGGTGAAAAGGAACTTTCTTTTTTTTGGATTTCCATTAGAGGAAGTAAGGTGAGTGAGAATTTAATTTTTTAAATCGCATAAGCACAGACTGAGTAGTTGGTTGGTTCGTTTATTAGAAGTTTGGCGTCGACTACTATGGTCATTTTGCGCCTTTTTACACAAGTTATATCTGTAAGCAGCCCGGGACAAACACAAACATCCATGCCCACGGCGGGATTCGAACCCACGACTAGGCGGACTCGAGAACTAGAAAGCCTACGCCCTAGCTCTCTCGGCCACCTGGCCGGCACAGACTGAGTAGCCTTCCCTAATTTTCTCAGATGATATTGGTCAGTCATGTCGCATTCATGCTCTAATTTTATTAGCGTGTGATCTCTACGTAATAAGTAAATGATTTACCATGTTTTTTTAGAAATTAATTGTTTGAGAAATTCACGCGGAAAAAAATCACGTAAGTCCCGTGATTTTGAATATAGGTAATAGATGGCCATAGAGACATTAATGCAAATGATAAAGGGAAATATACTACATAAAAAACGCAAATAAATTCAGAGCATGAATTAGACATCATCCGAGAACATTAGGAAACGAATCTTTGGACTTTTACTCATTCTTTGCTAATGTGATTTTAAAAAAATTAATTCTCACTCACCTTTCTTCTTTTAATGGAAATCCAAAAAAAGAAGGTTCCTTTTCACCATTAATTGTATAAAAATATATAAATAAAAACTAATAAATATAACGAATATAAAGATGCAGTAAAATAAACGAAGTGGATGGAAGCAACTGGAAAAGGTAAACGCCACATAATAATAGCTGTTATACGTCATATAATAACAACCCCTTAAGTTTGAGCAATATTTTCCAGAGGGAGCCACCAATAAAAACGATTACAGATTTTAGTATGGGAAAATTGAAAATTGTCCAGTCCCATTATCTTAACAGTCTCTGGTTGCACGGCAGTGAGGCGCCCCGGAAGTGCGCAGAGTTCAAAAAAACATGACGGAAAGAGGATAAGCGAACTTGTTAGCGGCGATCGATAAAAAATTGCAGTTAGAGCACTGTTAATAAGCATAAAACCTTAATTTTGCAGTACAATTATTCGTCTCGAAATAATTTATAAGATGAGGTAGGCATCCATGAATATTATTTTTATTTAAATTTATAAAGCACCGCGATACATACCCCCTCACCAACGCAACGTATTACTCGGCGTTGCACATGAAGCCAACCCCATGTTTGATTACCGAATTACTTAATAAAATGAAATAATAAATTAAGGAAATGGTTATTAATTACTCTAGACATTTTTTACTGGAAGGCAGTTAGCTAATTGCAATAATCTATTTTAAAAACTAAGTTTGTTTAGAAATTTGAGAAGCCATTCAATCCCCATCTGCTGCTGTCTATTTCATCTGAATTGGATTCGTGCTTATTGCTGTGAGTAGTGGAAGAAAGAAGTTCTGTTAAGCGCATTAATACACCGCTTTAACAATGGAGTCTTTGTATGAATATGTGTGCTCAAATTTTTTCGTTTTCGGAGTTTATTTTGAAAGAAACAAAAATCTGCACGCTCTTATTTTGCAAGCATCTATTCTAGCTTCAATTGAGTAACATATTTCAGTTTGTTGGAAATCTGTGACATACATGTTCGAGGGATTCCCTTGTTAGTTGGATTGGGCAGTCCAGTTTGGCATTTATTTCAGTGAGAATGAATGCTATTCGGTATCACCACATGTTAGAAGTTCAGTATTGCCAATTGCAGAAAAATTCGAAGGACCTTTAGTTGAGTACTAAAAACGCAGTGCTAATTCACAATGCCTTAAGTCAACTTTTGAGTGGTTCCTTGCTAATAGGATACAAGTAATGAACTGACCTCACATGTAACTTTATCTTAATTCTATTGAAAATGTTCGAGGTTGCTTAGCAAGATCTGTTTATGCATATGGACAGCAATCGATATGAATTGGAGAACTGAGGGCCCAAATCATTAATATAAGGTGTGCCCAAATGAAAAGGAGACGACGGTTATATCTAACGAATATTTTAATTATAGATTATTTTAAGTACAGAATATTTGACGTACAGTTAATGTGTAACATGACGCCTACACATAATTGCCTTTGATAATGATGCACTGATCTCAGAAGCGAATGAGGGTTCATTGTTAAAACGCCTGGATTGCATACGGATACTTTTTCCACGGTATTCTGGAATTCCTTGTCGCAGGTGAACCGATGACCTGTCAGGGACCGAAAATATGGGAGTCCCATGGGGAGATGTCGGGGCTGTACGCAGGGGTTCCCATCGAAATGTTTACAGCAGGTGGAGGGTCTACTTGGTCACAAGTTGCTTAGCGTTGTCCTGGAGCAGCACTATCCATTTCGAGAGGTGGTATCTGCGCTTGTTTTTGATGGCCCGTTTCGGCTTCAGCAACGCGTTGCTGTACCGTTCAGCGTTAACTGTTTCACCTTCCCAGCCAGTTGAGGAGTATGGACTTTCTTCGTCGAAAAAGAAACTGAGCATCACTTTTCCGGCGTTCATGGCAGAGTGAACTGTTTTGGGACGTGGGGAGCCGGGATGACGCTACATCTATCGACAAGCATATTTACCAACTTCGATTAGATACAACGGCGCTACACTGAAAGTCTCCTTTTCATTTAAGCACACCATATATATCGATTACGAAATAACTATTTAAAACGGATACATGAAAATGAGTCATAACACCTCTGCTAGCTAGAGGCGGAAGCCATTTACACTGAAGTCAATGGTGCGAAAAAACAGAGTTGTAACCAAGTCGGACAGAGTGAGAGGGAGGAGACGTATTTTTAATTAAATAAATGGATCTTTATTCTGGGACAAAAATTTGGTTGGAAAGGCCATATTTAATTGAATACTAGCCAATCCGAAATTCCACTTAGATAATTTTGTTTTTCTTTTAAGTATTGATTAAAATTTGGATTTCATCAAATCAACAAGAAACAATAAAGTCTGCTATGTTTTTCTTACAATGACCTTCTTAGGTCGGAATGGTTAATGTCGTCCTGTGTTGGATTTGGCAACTATACTTCAGAGCACGGCGACCTTGAAGGTTTGCAACCGGGAGACGGGCAACTATGGCGAGGAAAAGACAGAATAATAAAATATATTAGTTCACTTATCACCAATATCATAAATCCCCCTGCAAACACAACACAACTCTTTCTACGGAACAAAGTTTCCAATTAAATAGGGTACTTGCTTGAAAGGACGCGACGTGTCCTTTGCGCGACAAAGCTAATTGGCGCTGCCGTCGCCGTCGTCCTCCAAACATCTCCGCTCCGCGGGCGAAAGAATGGGGTATTTTACGAGCTGGTTCCTGACTTCCACGATGGAACCGCCAGCATCCTTGGAAAGTTTGTCCGTTGGCCGAGGTCCTCCTGGATCCACCAATCCTTTTCGATGAATGCTCCGCGCTATCCATTCGGGGTCAGCATACTGAGACTGAGCTTTGAGCGTACTCGCGTCCCGTCCTTCAAAAGAACTCCTCGTCTCGCTCTCTACATAAAGCTTCGAGTTCCCTTAAACAATGTGGTCGTGACGGTTATAAATTGCCCGAAAGTAATATGCTATTGCAGGCGTTCGAGAACAATGGTTATTATTACGCCCATTAAATAGCTGTAACTTGCGGGTGGTTCGCCAACCTTGTTGCTGCTCGTCGTCCCGTTCAGTTTAGGGGCTCCAAGGTGTTGAGTCGCCGCTTTTAGCCTCTTCTTGCTCTGCGTAGTACCTTTTGTCGGTTCACCACCGTAGCCACGTCCACCTTTGTTGCAAGTCGTTTCAAGCGTGGCTGTTCTCACGCAGTTCCCTTGCTCACTTTCTTTGGCCCTATGCATCCTTCTCCCTTGTTCCGCCCTTTCACTCTCATGTCTCGATCCCTTCTAACTTTTCTCTTCTTTTTTACAAATTTTCAATTTCTCGCCTACGTCAACTGTTTTGTCCAATGCCGGGAGAAATTTCTCCGTTTCTTCTTTCGGATCATACTAACACTTTCATGAGGGGTTCCCTTCCGAGAATCCTGGCTCGCGGCCAAACCTATCTTCCCAGCTGAACGATGTTTTAGCATCGTCTAAAACCCTATTAACGACGGTACAGATGTAGGTATGTAAGTAATGTGTATGTCACACGCCATAACTTTTGAAAGAATTGACCTAGAAGCTTGAAATTTTCTACACACGTAGGCCATATACAGAGGACGGTGCGAAAAATATAGCGAATCCTCTAGAGTGGGCCAAACCATGTGTTTTTGTGGTTTCCCCAACTGACTTCCTTTCATGTTTATGGAGTTTTGATTGCGTGGAGCGATTTGTGACGTCAGAGTTTGACTGCTGACGTTAGAATTTATAGAACTCTATTTGAAGTATAGCGAATTCTTTGACCTAGAGGCTTGAAATTTTGAACATACGTAGGCCCTATACAGAGGACGGTGTGAGAAATATAGCGAATCCTGTAGGGTGGCCCGGGGCCCCTCAGAGACCACTTGTATGAATTTCATGGTTCCTTTTTTATCTTTTGAACAAAGAGGCCTAAAATCCTGAAATTTTGTAAATTTGTAGTGCGGTTCTAAAAAAAAAAACAAACCAATATCCAAGAAAAGTGATATAAACCTCTAGGGCTCCGCCGCAGGTCCCGTGGCCCCAAATACAGAACGGAAGCTATAACATTTGAACGGAACGACCTTGGAACCTGAAATTTTGTATATTTATAATGTGGTACTAAAAAATATAGCAAATGTACAAGAAATGTGATGTAGGCCTCTGGGGCCCCAACAGAATACCCCGAGGCCTCAAATACAAATCAAGTTATAACTTTTGAACGGAAAAGTCTAGAAACCTAAAATTTTGTATATTTTTATTGTGGTACTAAAATACAGGTATTGGACATTAAAACTGAAACACCTGGTAGAAATCCAAAATCTTTATTTAATAAGGTGTTGGGGCACCGTGGGCAGCCAGCACAGCAGCAACAGGTTTTGGGAAGGATCGGTAGAGGTCCTGCACAGTTTGCAGAGGAATTTGCAGCCATTCCTCTTGAAGCACAGTTGCAAGTTCAGCACGTGTACGCGGTGGGGGGAAATGTTTCCTCACTCGATCCTCTAAGATACCCCACACAGGCTCAATAATGTTGAGATCCGGCGATTGAGCGGCCCACGGCCGATGCTGAAACTCATTGTCATGCTCATCAAACCACTCTGCGACAATTTTTGCAGTATGAATGGGGCAGTTATCATCCTGGAACACTGCACCACGAAGAACTCTGACACGTGATTCATTGATATGCATACGATTAATTACCTAGCAGAAGGTTCTATTCAGCCCTGGGGGTATCCAGTGCTATTTGCGAAGGTGTTTCAGTTTCAATGTCCAATACCTGTATATAGCCAATATAGAAGGAAGCATTTATAGCCAATATAGCCTTTAGGACCCCGCCAGGGGCATCGAGGCACCAAATACAATTGAAGCTATAACATTTGAACGGAAAGGCCTAGGAACCTGAAATTTTGTTTATTCATAGTGTGGTACTAAAAAATATTGCATATATACGTAAAAAGCAATATAGGTCCCAGCACAGCCCCAGAGCCTCCAAACACAAGCAAAGCTACAACTTTTAAAAACGAAAAGGTCTAGAAATCTGAAACTTTGTTTACTTATAGAAAATTATTTACAAATTTAGCTAATATACACTAAAAACTGGTATAAGACTCTTGGGTCTCGATAGGGGCCCTGAGGCCCAATCTCAAATCAAGCTATAACTTTTGAATCAGAAGTCCAGAAACCTGAATTCTTGCATATTTATGGTGTGTTACTTAAAATTTGAGCTATTATACACTAAACTTTACATAGTCCTCTGGGGCCCTGGCAGGGGCCCTAAACACAAACAGAGCTATAATGTTTGAACGAAAAGGACTTGAAATCTGAAAAATGTTTGTATACTTATAGTAGTTTACTAAAAAATTAGCTAATATACACTAAAAACTGATTTAAGCCTTTTAGGTCTCGGCATTCAAGCCTTTTAGGTCTCGGTATACAAGGTGACTGGTATAGCCCTTCTCGGGGCCCCTGGCGGCCTCAAATACGATTGAAGCTATAACTTTTAAACAGAAAGGCCTAGGAACCTGAAATTTTGTTTATTCATAGTGTGGTATTTAAAAATTTAGCTAATATTTATTAAAAATTATATAAGTCTCTTGGCAGGGGCCATTCGGCCGCAATCTCGAATCAAGCTATAAATTTAAAACCAGAAGTCCAGAAACCTGATATGTTTTATATTTATAATGAGTTGCTTAAAATTTTAGCTATTACACACTAAAACTAATATAGTCCTCTGAGGCCTCGGCAGGGGCCGCGAGGCTCCAAATACAAATCAAGCTATAACTTTTGTACGAAAAGGCCTAAGAACCTGAAATTTTGTATTTGTGCCCCTCCACTTATTATAGTCACTAGCTGCTACTGCTCGTAACATTTTGATGCTAAAACCCTTATATCGTTGGATAACGATGCCTTAACTAATTTTTTTTATTCTTGTCATCAACTCCAAGCGATTTTTTCTCTCGCTGTATTTGATGATATGAAATGGGGCGTCTTTGGAAGTTTTGGCATTGTGTCATCTTCTCAGATGAGTCGTTCTTTGATCAGTATTCATAAAGCGAACGCATACTGGATTTGAGAAAATCCAGAAAAGAACTCAACACGAAACGATTGCAACTCACTGTAAAGCATTGTGGATTTTCCTTTATGGATTTCCAGCATGATCAGTGTTTATGGAATATGTTGGCAACATTAAATCTAAAATATACTTTTTCCTATAATAATGGAACGTACACCTCCTAATTTTCATGAAATATAATTTGGGCGTTAAAATCCATGCTCAAAAATCAACAACCGAAGCGATTTTATAATGTTGGCTTAGTAACTTGCTCGTATAACATTGTCGTTGATGGAGAATGGCTCACAAAAGAACTTACTGGCTTTGAGATAGGAGTAATTCGAGCCAGGTGCCAAATTGCGGCCATGTCTATTCGTGAAATTTCGGGGAAATTATCAGTCACGTTTAACTATTGGTGATATCGTGAAGAAATGGAACACCACAGGCATCAAAACACCCATGCTGTACGTCGGACAATCCTCAAAACTCACTGAAGTGTCATGCTCATAAAATTCCCAAGAAACCACTCAATGTCATCAAGAAGGGGATTCAATAGGCCACAGGAGCATTGACGGAATTACAACACTTTGCGAAAATAATTGCATGCACTCGATTCACGAATTTGTAGCCGTATATTAGCCAAACTTCGATAAACAACAAGGCTGTTAGACTCCATTTAATTGGCGTGTTGTGTACATTTTACCTGTTTTTTGTGAAATGTTGAATTCGTAAAGCGACTTTGCATTATTAACAGTGAATAATAAATAGTAAATCAGTATAATTCGAACTAATTTACTGAATAGAAAGGTTTAATATGTGTATTCCCACCTTGCTTGTAAATAAGTTCAAACAATCGATTTGGAAGGGAATTGTACATATTAATTACCTCATCTTGTGGGATTTCTTTCCAACATTTGCTAATGGCTGTTTTCAATTCTTCAACATTAGCGTACTGCTCTTCATTCACATAACACTTTCGAGAAAGGCTTCCTCATATATTTTCAATGCTATTAAGTCCGGAGACTTTGCTGACCACTCCAAAATTCGTACTTTTCTCTTCTCCAGTACAAGCTTCACGGACTTTACAGAGTGAATACTAGTATGATCATGCGAAAATATCCAGCCATTGCCATTAAGTTTCCTTCCTTTAGACTAAATATTATCTGTAAGAATCCTGAGGTATTCCTGGTGATCCATATAACTTGAGCTAAATATAGTATCATTCTTTGTTCGGGACCCTTTGGCAGCCCACGCCATTACAGATGTACCGGGTGTCCCAAAAATGACTGATGGATTTTGAAAATCAATAAAAAAAAAAGACGGAATGCGATAGATATGTATCGTTTGCAGCCTTATGCTTAGGAAATCAGGGAATTTTATCCCACCAAATTTCAAATTTACTTAACATTTTCACCCACAGGTGGCGCTGAAAACTATGAAAAAATAAAAACCGGTATGAAAATGTTAAAAGGACTGTTGCAAAAAACCATTTTGGTAGAGTGGACTTGCAATCTCAACAGCACACGCTATCAGCTTGACGACGAACTATGGAATGGCGAGCTGAAATACTTCGTTTTAACTATACCTGTTACAGATCGCCTGCAGCGCCATCTCTTGGTAAAAATGTTAACTAAATTTGAAATTTGGTGGGATAAAATTCCCTGATTTCCTAAGCATAAGGCTGCAAACGATACATATCTATCGCAGTCCGTCTTTTTTTTTATTGATTTTCAAAATCCATCAGTCATTTTTGGGACACCCGGTACTTGCACCTTGTCTTTTTGAGAGAACTTCTTCTTCTTGCCCCAGATTGTATCCAGTAGGTGTGGAATCCATCCGGATCATCTAGGTTAAATTTCTTTTCTTCAGAGAAGATGACTTTTGTTCATTCATTGTTCCAACCCATGCCACCCTTAGCGAACTTTAATTTGGCAGCTTTGTGCTTGGAAATGAGGACAGGTTTATGCCTGATCTTGTTGCATGACAGATATTTTGTCTTCTGTAACAGCTTCTGCACTGATCTAACATGTCTTGCCATCCCAGATGTTGATGCAATTTCGTTTAAAGTTATTCACCTGGAGGATTTAAACATTAATCCCCTTTAAAATACTCTTCTTGGAACTTGACACACTTCTCCCACCGCTCCCGCCATTGTTGGAAGCATCTTTGGAAAGCCTGTTTGAGAATGGTGGACAGCTCCGCCGTCGTTTTCTGCATAAAGTCTTCTCGTGACTGTAATCGGGTTCCTTTCAGCAGCGTTTTGAGCTTGGGGAACAGCCAAAAGTCGAATGGAGCTATGTCGAGAGTAAAGAGGCTGACGGTCCAAAGGAATGCTGTGTTTGGCCAGGAACGTCTGAATCAGATGCCATGAATGGGCGGCTGCGTTGTCGTCTAGAACGACCAAGTTCCTGTTGCCCAAATGTCGAGTCATTTCCGTCGCACAGTTTGGCCTTGAAAAAAATTTGAGAAAATCGAAAAACCGATAGGCGTATACTACACTCAATTACTCTAGCGAGGCTAGGCAGCAACTCACGAGCTATGCGTAAATGACCAACTGCACGCATGCGGATGAAGATCACCTACTCCTCGTCGAAAACAGAGAAACCCGTGATTCATTAGGCCGGAAAAATAAAGGCCCGATACTTCTGTACGCACGTCGTATGAAGAGCTATTCGGGCGCGATTCTTTTTTTTTTTTTTAATTATCCTGACGATTCTCTTAAATACCAACATTCAATATTAGTCTCATTCGAAACTGGAATATGTAAAACGGTTCGTAGACGTAAGTAATTAAGAGATGAGAAAAGTAAATACGGAGGATGTTCGAATAGAACAGTGTTTATGTACGAGGGGCATTCAAATTTGACCTGGACTTTATTATTTTTTGTAAATTTCATTGTTTTAAAAATCTAAACTTTCATTGTTGGCATGGCAACTACCGCCATGGATAAAGAAATACAGGACAATGACGTATATTAAAGATAGACTCCGAAGCAATTGTTGTAATTTGAAGCAAATTGGGAAGCTCCATGCCCAGAACTGTCATGGCCGAAAGTGAGTGAAGATGATGCAAAATAATGGCTAAACATGAGAGTAGCTGATTAATAATTCTTTCACACGCCGACCACGGAGTGATAAGTTTATCTTTTCGTTTATTTTGTATTTGAAATACTTTATTATATTTTATAAACAATTTTTCGATCATGGTTTCAATTTCAATTTCGTTTCGATCGTCTTTCAGTTGTGTATTTTAATTTTAGTTACGTATTTTTGATTTATGCTTGTGGAAAATGATTCCTGATCCTTTTTCGTGTCTGTTTATACACTTGTACGAAGAACAACTTTGAGGAATGAGTTTGAATTAATTATTCCTCGGGCCCAAAACTTTCAAAAACAAAGCAGCCAGACAGCAAATTACTCCACGGCTCACTCCTGCCCAGAACTGTCATGGCTCAATTTGCTTCACTTTTTGCCGCTCTTAACAATAGAATTCGGTGTCTATCTTTAATATACGTCATTGATACAGGATAGGAAACTCCATTGTTTAGAGCGTGAGTTTTTTCAGTGGCGCCCTCTGGCCATTTGCGTGGCCATTAGTCTCTCTCTATTCATGACCTCCTTTATTACTCCAGACCTGTTCTTAAAGGCTATCTATTGTTTAGTCCGTAAGCAAAACTTAGTTCTTGATTTTCCCACACGAGCGCTTCAAGCGCACCATAGACTGTATACTTTAATGAATGAAATAAACGTTTTATACTGTATATCTATTTTTTGTTTTCTAATGCTTTTTTTTTACTTTATGTATATTATTTAGGTACACGATATTTATTTATTTATTTATTTGCTTATATGATTTATATAATTTTAAACTAATTCTTGATTCATTCTGAATAGATAAAATATTTTTCATTTTATTTTAAAAATAAAAATAAAAACTAATCATATATTTATTACGAAAATTTAATCAAATTATTTTTAATCTTTAATTTATTTCATCCAAACAGTTTAAATAGTCCATGTTATAAAATACAAAAATTTAATTTTCAGTAATTAAAGAGAGAGAGAGAGAAAGCGAACAAGTGTAGAAGCTATAATATCTATTTAATTACATTTAAAAGATTTAATACTTCAATAATAAACAATCAAAAAATAAATTCTTAAAATTTCA
>JAHWFO010117521.1:93446-129602 GCA_023313115.1 Rhysida immarginata
GAGGCTGTTTGGATGCCCGAGGTTCTGTCATCTATCGGGCTGTCAGTTCCTAGAAAAAGTCGTCATAAGTGTCTTACTTTAATAACTCCTAGTACGAGGATAAATAATGGTGAGATTACTCCTTCGTATAAACTTGTTACTTTGTATAATAAAAACCTTTCTCATAAAGATGTAGACATTTTTAATGACCCAACCAATTCTGTTTTTAAGATTTTAAATATCTGATTTTGATTTATTTGTTCCGAAATGTAATCTTTTTCTTTTGATTCCTTGCCCCGCTTGGGTTTTTACCACCTGTAGGGGCAGTTTGTATTTGCTTGTACATTCTAATCTGATTAAATTAAATTAAATTAAATTAAATTAAATTAAATTAAATTAAATTAAATTAAATTATTATTATTATTATTATTATTATTATTATTATTGAAATAATAAATGTTTTAAATATAATTCAACTATTCACTTCAATTATCATTGTCATTAAATTTCTTCTTATTTACATAAATTTTGAAATAAATTTGAATAAAAATTTTGAAAAACGAGGGAAGTCAATAAGTAAATTACAAATGGATATAAAAATGGAACACATGAAGAATACTCATTTGAAAACTACTTCTATTTCTCCACATAATCTTCCTGTCCATTGAAGCACTTGCCCCATCGTTTCACAAGCCCCCTCAAAATCAGCATAAAATTTTTTAGGTTACTGTCTGAACCAGGCAGTGAGACTCCTTTGTACAGCTTCGTTATCAGAAACGTGTTCACCCGAAAGATGATACTGAAAGATACAAAAGTACAACCTGGTGGTTCTCGAACATCTTCTCTACAGCCCTCACATTAGTTTATAAACATTATCTTTTGGACGAAAGTTGTATAAAGGGGAATCATGGCCTGGTGCAGACAGCAGCCAAAAGAATTTTTTGCTGATAGTTTTGAGAGGTTTGTAAAATGACGGGACAAATGCTTTAATATACATGGTTATTTTGTATAGAAACAAAAAGTAGTTTTCAAACCAGTACTTTGTTTGTTTCATTTGTATGTCCATTTATAAGTTACTTATTGAATTACCCTCCCAATACGTTCAAATTCTTATTTACACTAATAAGCAAAACATATTTTAACAAATTATATACATGTAATATATTTATTTTATTTTTATATTTATATTCTCACGAACAAAACTGCTCATTCAATTTAGTAGATTTTGTAAATTTTATAAATTATTTTTGTAAATAAAAAAAAATTGTGTAAGCTTCAATAGTTTTAGTCCATTCCTCTCTCACATTCATTTCACTTGGAAATTCGTGGAATGAAATATCATGGAAGCAAACAGTAAAGATGAAATAATTTTCACATTTTTTTACAATATGGCACACAATAGTAAACCATTATTAATAAGCAAGTAAGAAAGAAACGAATTTAGAAACGTTACGTAAACTTTCACTGGCGCTTACAACCGTCCTTTCAAATTACGGTTTGGTACAGTGCCTAAAAGAAATTAGACAAAAGTAAAACAAGGAAGTGTATACGTTATTTTATCTCCTAAGAACGGGTCTAGAGTAATAAATATAGTGGCTAGAAGAATAGTGTGGCAACTGCTACCACTCGCAATGCTACTTGTTTGATTCCCGAGTTGATGATAATACCGGTGGCGCTGCAATCGACATAGATGCGAGTTGTGAAGGAAATCTTAAGATGACGGAGGTTATATTACAGGTGAGTTAAGTTTATTTATAAAAAAATTAATAAATTTTTAAGTAATTGTCTTCCACAGAAGTTAAAGATACTCTTTAACGTTAAAATAAATGAAAAAATCTGCTGTTTTAAATAAGCTGAAATATAAGATCAGAGATGGATGAAGTTATCCATCACTAATAAGATACAGCATGGAATATGAGCACTTCCGAGCGAGAGGAATTAAATTTTGAGTAATTAAGCATTAAACATAGATCAGCTAAATTAAGTCTAATAAACCTAAAATCGGATAATATAATGCTGTACACAGCTGCCCATCTCACAAATGATAGAAAATAAATTTTCGCAGACGTTTCAGGAGAAAAAATTCAAGAAATGAGGCATTCGTCCCTCTAGCTCGGAAGGCATCATATGTGAAATACACCATATTGAAAAATACAACCTGTGACAATAAAGTTCGTTGAATGACGTCAAATTGCTAACTGTCGTAAGTGTGCACCATTGTCGTATCCTGCCCCAGACAGGTCGATGCATGTTTAAACAAATTTGAGAGAATCAGCGCTGTGAGCGTGTTTATTGTGTTTAAACAGGACATTGAAGAGAGAAGGCGTAGTACGCGCGGTCGAAACCCAAAATGTATCAGTGAACGAAAGAGATTCATGAAATGATGACAACAGTTTACAAAGAAAGTGCTATTACTTTGAAGTGTGTTTATGAGTGGTTTAAACGGTTCCGAGGAGGCCGGAACACCGTAGAAGACGCCCCCCGAAGTGGTCAGACATCCAACGTAATGTTACGACCCAACTGAAGGCTATCCCTAAAAACGACTACGCCAGGAGTTTCCAGGACTTGTACAGGCGTTCCCAGAAGTGCATTACCATCGACGGGGATTACTTTGAAGGATAGTAACTGCTGTTTCATGTAAGCGAGCAATCCACTCTCAATATGCCATCATTCACCGAACTTTATTGTCACATACAAAGAGAATGTTTTTTTTTTCATAAAATCCATTTATCACATGATTAACAATCAAATTACTTTTTGATGTGAAGATAAAAAATTTTAATATCAGATATTTTAGGTTAATAGGTTTGAAAAATAATTTCTTATTATTTAAAAAAAAAGCGTAAGATATATAATAAATTTGGAGTTGAAGCTGCGTTGATTTCATTTTATTATTGAAAAATAAGGAATTTTTAAATTTTATAAGAGATTTTACATACAGTAAAGAATATAATAAATGAGAAATATGGACAGTAAAGTGGTTCTTGAAATTTTAAAATGCAACAGTAAGAGGGAAGGGGTGCTATTTTTTTACAAAACTAGAATCAAATGAAGAAATCGAAACCTTATCTAAAGAAAATAACTCAATGTGAAACGGTCGTGTATTTCTCTATACCAAAGATAACTGAAAAAGAATAAAATCATTTGAAATTTAAAAAAATATTGCAAAATCATCTCTAAATTAAAAAAACAAAAAGGGGGGGGGCGAAATATTATTAAATGGTATATTATTTAATGTTCTGGAATGAAAATGAAATAATAAATCAAATTTATAAATTTACGAAGAAATTAATAGAGCCTTATTGATGTTTAGCTACTATGTTGATGTAGCTGCCATCTGGCGGCCATCATCATTCGAGGAATCAGATTTGAACGCTTGCTGGCACGCTCTTCTTCTAGCCACGTGGTAATAAAAGAGGACATGGTCTAGCAGACGACTACACTTTTCCTTATTGGCCTCGATGGCTTTGATTGCATCATCGCCTCCGATGACCGAGGACGTGGGTTCAATCCCGGCCGAGGAGGGCGAGGATTTTTTCATGGGACAAACACTATGATCATGTCCTTCCTTCGTGAGGGAATAAAAGCCGTTGGTTCCGTGAAGTTGTTTGCCGGATGAATTTTTTGAGAAAAGTGAAGTTTAAAAAAATCTCTAAATCTGTTTATGTTTAAAAAATCTCTAAATCTGTTTGGTTGATATTTTGCTTTACTGTGATTGGAGTTTACTTGTCAATTTTTACCGAAACATCTGTAAATGGATTACAGTAATTATTACATTTAGCAAGGACTTCTTCCGAAGGAAGTGCGTGATCACAGAATTTCCCCGCTGAAAAACTCCTCGTCAATCCTCGGCCGGGATCGAACCCACGTCCTCGGGCATCGGAGGCGATGACGCAACAACTCACTCATCCAGGCCAATAAGGAAAGTGTAGTCATCTGCTAGAGAGAGTAAAGGCTGATTCCCATTGGACGGTAAAAATCAGCCAAACAACTGTTATGACCGTTCACGGCAACAAAGTATGACCATTCTCACTGAACGGTAAAAGTTAAACACTCAATCAATCAGGAATGTTTATACTTCGGAGTCGAAAAACCAATAGAATAACAGCTCTCATAACTTCTCAGATCACCGAAAAAAAAACATTCTAATTTGCATTAAGAAGCGTGATCATGGTCAAAGCAATCCCAGCATTCTTGTTTCATGTGCTCTGCTGTGATTGGCTAGTTTCATCAGCGGCACGGTGGAGACTTTCTATGCACTGGCACAAGGCGGCAAAACCGGTTGCTCTTAAGCTACGTTTCCAATAGCAACTCCACCGATACCGGCTGATTTTACCGTGCTTGCCGTCCAGTGGGAATCAGCCTTAATGCCGACGCATATGCCCAGAGGGCGCTACTGAAAATAAGCTCACGCTTTTAACAATGGAGTTTCCTATCCTGTATTTCTTCATCCATACTACCGCCTGTCATGCAAATGCAGCACCACTCCTCCAGTTGCCAAAAAAAACGGTTGTTTGTTTAAAAAAAATGGCGGACAGCGTTGTATCGACCAAAGTGGAACAACGAATAATCATCAAGTTTCTCTACAATGAAGGTGTGAAAGCATCAGAAATTCATCAGAGACTTCAAAGACAGTTCACCTAGTCATGTTTGCCTCAATCATCGTCTTTGCTTGGTGCCAAAGGCTTGAAGGGGAGAGTGAGAATCTACCGGCAATGAACCTCACAAGGCAAGGCATCATCACACGAAAAAATGAGCTGAGAAGGGACAACAGGCGGATTCATGTCCGAGAATTGGTTTCATTACTGAACATCAGCACTGGCAGTGTGGAGAACATCATCCACGGTAAGCTGAAATGCAACAAGATATGTGCCAGATAGGTCCCTAAGCAACTCTCCGAGGATCACAAAACCAACCGGTTGGAAATCTGTTCCATGCTGCTGCAGCGATATGACCGGGAAGGTAACAGCTTCCTAAGGAGTGTTGTGACCACCGACGAGACATGGATTCATCACCATACTCCTGAAAGCAATCGTGCGAGCATGAAGTGGCGACACACTGACTTATCACGACCCAAGAAATTCAAGATGATACCGTCTGCAACGAAAGTGATAGCGACTGTATTCTGGAACATTAAGGGTATCATTCATTTATGATATATCGATTATCTAGAAGAACGTCGAACCATAAATGCACCCTACTGCTGTGACATTTTGAGGACGTCCCTGAAGCCGGCACTAAGAAAAAAGCGACCAGGATTCCTTGCCAGTGGTGTTTGTTTTCTGCAAGACAATGCCAGACCACTATCAGCCAAACTGACGGAACTCAAATGGGATATCTTACCACATCCTTCATACAGCCCGGATCTCTCCCCTTGTGACTATCACCTTTTTAGACCATTCTTGGGAGGTCAGAGGTTCGGCTCCAATTAGTAAGTGAAAAGGCTGTCCTCACGTGGTTTCGACATCAGCCTAAAGATTTCTACAGAACCGGTATCCAGATGCTCCCAGAACGCTGGAAAAATGTGTAGAGAAGTAAGGAGAGTTCTTTGAGAAATAACTGGTGTGTGTTTGTGTATGTGTGTGTGTGTGCGTGTGTGTGTGTGGATTATTGTAGTTTCTTGATTTTATAAAAAATAAAGTCCAGGTATTAACAACTGAAGACTGGCAAAGCTGCAGGTGATGATGAAATCCGGTCCGATATGTTTAAGGCCTTAAATCGGGATGGCATCCTGTGGCTGACTCGGAAGTGTCAGTTTGCTTGGATATCTGGCCAGGCCCCTAAGCAATGGCAAACAGGAATTGTGACCCCTATCTTCAAAAAGGGAGATCAGAGAGATTGCAACAACTATCGAGGCATATCTTTGCTCAGCATTCCTGGGAAAGTGTACGCTAAGTGTCTGGAGAAGAGAATCGGGAAATAGTCGACTCCTAACTGTCGTGGGAGTAGTTGAAAGCATGGTTCCATGGTTAATGCATGGTTGAAATAATTATTAAAATACCACCTCTTAGTATCCTATGGATATAATTTAATTTATCTTCGAAACAAGCCAATGGCAAAATATGTGGCCGTTCGTCTTGGAAAATTTCGACTGCTGATCTATCTGCTAATGCCGTGCCCAGGCAGCATCAGTGAAACCAGACCAGATCATCCTCGTTCGTCGTCGGCAACTGCATTAGCTCTTAGGATATCTTCGGCACGATTTACGGACACAAAGGACGAAATGCATCGTTATTGTTTCTTTGTTATTGCCTTCTCGTTCTGTATTTCGTTGGCAACAAATTGGGAGTAGAAAACCGATAAGATGTCGGAATCAGAATCCATTTCCCAACTTTCCATTACCAGACAGCGACAACGCTTGACGTTAGCTCGGCGTCTCTCCTCTGCAAATACTGCCGATGACATATGTCTGACATTTGCTGCCCAGGAAGTTTTACTCTGAGCGCTGCACCAGCTGCTTTGCGGATCATTATAGCATTGATCTCGCTCTTCGCCTGTCTGATGTTGACAGTAAACTCCTCATTCGGAGTAGAATTGCGAAGGAGTCGTAATAACTGGTTCCCAACCTAGGGATCGTATGTGAACCACTATGATATAGGCACAGTGTAAAAGAACTTCATCTCGCAAAGCACCTGGACGTTTCCTGCGAATTAACTTGTGCACTAGCTCACCAGATTTGCTCTGCGCCCGTAGAAATCGAGTTACGGCCCGTTGTTCATCAGGGGTACAATTAGCATGGCATCATGCCCACTTCTTTAAAGGATCATTGCAACGACCGATATTCATAGCACAATTTTACATTGCAGCAATTTGAAGATATTTCATTTTGGGACTCATATATAAATTTACCCGCGTGTCATGTCCTGCACCGTAAATATTGCGGACAGACAAAAATATAGAATTAAGTGGAACATAAATTTTAAATTTGTTTTTGTGATTTATTTAAAACTTTATTTTGAGGAATACAGCCATTCAGAATTGTCATATGGGAATTACACTGAACGACCAATTTATTAGAGACACCTCTTAAGGAAAATGGATCGGCCTCCCAGAGACACCCAAACAATGGAACAGCCGCAAGCGGTGTATAAAAGGGATGCATTGCATCACAAGTTGCAGTTAGCAGCAGAGGTGGATTGAATATGGGTAAATCCAAGGATTTGACCGACTTTGAACAAGACAAGATCGTTGGAGCTCGACGGGCGCAGTTGAGCATTTCGCAAACCGCAAACCTCCTCGGGTTTTCCCGTGCAACGGTGACAATGCTGCCTGTCACCGTGCTCGAATGGTCTTGGACTGGTTCGAGAAACATGAAGCGGACTTCCATCTGCTTCAGTGGTCAGCTCGGTCGCCCGATCTCAACCCGATCGAGCATTTATGGGATGAAGTGGAGAGTACCATCCGACGCCTTCCCACACTACCGTCCAACCTGCACCAATTACGAGACGCTGTGATGTCAGCCTGGGCTGCTATTCCTCCGCAACGGTTTCAACACCTTGTTGAATCCATGCCAGCATGTACTCAGGCAGTTCTCGCCGCTAAAGGAGGCGCAACACGCTATTAGCGGGGTGTCTCTAATAAATTGGTCGTTCAGTGTGTATTACTCACGATAGCAATCTTGTTGTGAGCATAAACGCTGTTGTTGCAAGAAACAATCTAACTGCATCAGGTAAATTCACCTTGCACCACTGTTTACTTTTGTCATATTTGAGGTTCGAGACATTTGATCACTCTCGCTACAACACGCCATATTTTATACCTTACTTTAACATAGAGACAAATTATCGATATAGGTGAATAAATTGAGAGTTCATAACTTTAAATGGGTCGGAGGGGGAGGGGGAGGGGATGATAAAATAATACCAATGTACAATTGATTGGTAAACTCACTTCAAACAGTTCTGATCAAACTATAATACAGGCAAGTCAAAATGATGGATCCGATTTCAGAAGTTTACTCTGTGAAATGTAATGAAGATATGATATTGTGAGACATATGCTACGAAAGGTAAACGTTAAAAATTTACTTCAAACAGATCGCATCACATTACATCACAGGTGTTTCTATGTGAGCGTCTTGCGTAACCCGACACACATCAAGCTGATAGCCCATCTCCTGCCAAACCGTTCGTAGCATATCGCGACCGTAATGAACGTATCGTAATGTGAGACATGTGCTTCGAAAGGTTAACTTTCACACTTTGGTTTCCACGCAGTGTTACCACTGCAGCCATTGCTGAAATTGACTACGAAAGGTTTGGCAGGATATAGACTATCGGCTTGATGTGTGTCGGGTTACGCAAGGCGTTGACATAGAACACCTGTGATGTGATGTGTTTGAAGTAAACGTTAAACGTTTACCTTTCGTAGCACATGTCCCACAATACCATATGTTCATTAGATTTCACAGAGTAAACTTCTGGAATCGGGTCCATCATTTTGACTTGCCCTATACAATAATAATCAAATACTAAGCCATTCAATGTGAAAATTTCATCAAACATTAAACTGGTTTATCTTAAAACAATGAAAATAAGGCTGCCCCACCTCAATTATAGGCTTGCCTGTTTTATTATCCTGAAAATAATTTTTAGGAAGGTAGTGACTGGATATGCTAGATGCCAGCCATGGAATAGCTTATTGACAAAGAGTCATGTATTTATGATCATTATATTTTTAAAATTTAACTGTTTTCATAGGTTCCCGAATTTTCATTTACGACTCCTGTTCACGTATCAATGTTAACACGTTCATAAGAACCTTTCGTAAGTGATTCAAATCTACCAAAAATTCTTCTTAAACTATGTTTTGCAAAATCTCACGATTTCAGGAAATAGGCCAATACAGGAATGTGCAGGGTTGTGCATAACCTTTTGCTAGGGGTCTGGAAAATAAACAAAACTAAGTGGAATGTTCTGCGGTTGATAATCAAAAAGTACGTTTATTTCTGCTTTTATCACATCAATATTTAGTGTGGCCACCACCTGCTTCTCGAACAGCACGCATCCGGTTCGGGTAGGAGCGGAGGAGTGTCTCAAACAGAGCAGTATCGTACTCCATGTCCTTCAGCACAGATGTCAGGTGTCCCATTAGAAGGTCTCGAGAATACCGATTTTTACCACGTTCTTGAATCATTAAAGATTCCACTGCGTCTTTTAACACGGCTCCAAAATGTTCAGCAACGTTTAGGTCAGGGGATGCACCGGGCCGCATCGTTGGCCAATCGTTTGATGAGAAGAAATCGATAGCACTTTCTCTTAGGATTTGCTGTGTTGCATTAGCCTTAAAGCAAGGTGCCTTATCGTGCAAAAAACAAACTTCATGCGGGTCGATAGTGTTGTTTGGATCTCGAAGAAACGGGAAAACATCATTTGTTAGCAAATTCCGAAAATAATCACCATTCCATGACTCACCCTGCTCCCTGAATCTCCACATCATACGCTTGGCGGTGAAACACACGAAGATGCCAATGCAGTCAGGCTTCTTGGACAGCTCTTGATAGTGTTCATCGTCAGAAATATCTGTAATCGATAAGCTCCAGACCCTATCGTTTTGGTAATTCGGACTTCTCATAGTCCACACAAAGAACTCGTCGCTCGGGGCAAGGTGCATGAAGTCGTCTTCCACCCAATCCCGCAGGTAGTCGCAAAACCAGAGCCGGTCTTCGATGCTTAATGCGGTCTTCATCGGTTTCGGAATAACATGGAATGGCTTGATGTTTGCACGCTGACGATGTTTGAACCGTTGAACGAGAAATTGTTTTTCCACGCTTGGCTTTAATTTCTTGTGCAACGTTGACACAGCTTCGAAGTCTTTTGCCACTGTTATTAGCAATGATGTTTTTGCTTTCCTGTGATAATTTCTCGGGCCTACCCTCAGCAAATTCGGCATGGCAGTTATCATAACCTTTCTTCCAATTGTCCGTCACCCATCTATCCGATCGGTTTAACTTGTTCGCAACCCATTTGCGATTAATAAAAGACGCACCTGCTTCCATTGCCTCTCGATATGCATTTGCACGAACTCTATCCATGAAACGCTGCTCTTCACTGTCATTTATTAAACCAGCCATATTTGTTTGATACCAATAGACGCACAATGAACTACTCTCTGCCGAAGCGTCATAAGAGTGTGCTACAACGCTGCGGTTTAAGTCGCAGCCCCCTAGCAAAAGGTTATGCACAACCCCGAATAAGATAAGTTTAATAAAGAATTCTAGGCAATCACTCTATAGGGAAGTTGCAACCTTAATGCGACCTTAATCCCATTGATGCGCGGTGCACTTTAGTGACTGTTAGAAAAACTAACGACCTGTACGCGTGCCTAATGCCATGGTAGAAAAACGTTTTGGTGAAAATTTTTGCTGTGTGGTTGGATGCCTTAAAAATGAAAACAGTCTATGTTTAGTTCTCCTTTATTAAAGAAAGATCCAGGAAGGAGGAGAATGAAGATTCAAGCTCTGAAGCATATCAGTTAATATTTTACAAACAAGAAAGATTATCCTGAGCAAGTGACGGAAGAAGAAAAAGACGCACGAAAAGAGGGCGTGGATGAAAAGGAGGCACAGTTGTTTTCCAAGAGGGCCCTGCGATGATATTATTTAAGATTTTTTGTTTAAATTTACTTCTAAATACAACAAAATAGTGCCTGGGCAAATTTGTCTCGGACGCGGCCGGAGGTTAATCCATCACTGCCCGTGCATAATAATGAATGATAATAATTTAATAATTCGTTTAATAATGAGAGAAATTAAAAGAAGTAAAACACTGCTTTGCAATGAAATTGCCCCACCAACAAGGAGTTATCCGACCTTATCCATATTTAGTGGGCGGGTTCGTCTATCTCCGACTAGTAAACGATTAGATGCATGCTCACGGGACATGACCATTTGGGTTGATACAGGGCGTCCGGGTACCTGTATAGGCTCATGAGTTGACTCTATGCGAGACATTCCATGCAGTAGGGAGGAAGCAACTGCCTCATGAATGTACAGTACTGTAATCCGCACAACGGTCTCAATGCCGCGGCGATGACAACGACAACCGTTCACGCATTTTACGGACTTTGAACGAAGTCGGATTATTGGCCTTTCCGAGACTGGATGGTCAACCAGATGGATAGCTGTCCATGTGTCGTGGGACGCACGGATGGTAGGCCGATGTTGGAGGCAATGGCGAGAGAAAGGCACACATGCGAGAAGACCAGGCTCTGGGGCCCGGAGAAGCCCGTCAGCTCGTACCGAGAGGTGGATACTGTGAACAGCGCTAGCGGTAAGGACCATCACCCTGAGGCAGCTGCGCGACAACATACTATTCCCGGTACTGCTCCAGTGTCAATAGCGACAACAGCACGCCGGTTACATGCCACGACAATGTCTGCCAGGCGTCCATTGTTGTGTCTTCCTTTGACACCTGAGCACCGCGCGATACGACTGCAATGGTGTCGTGAACGAGTGGGCTGGCAAATGGAATGGTGCCCGGTGGTCTTCGGCGTTGAATCTGGCTTTTGTTTGGACATTGACGACAGATGCGGACGGGTGTGGCACAGACCATTGGAACGTGCCAATAAACAATGCATCCGGTATCGCCATCGTGGACCAACACCCGGGATCATGGTCTGGGGTGCCATCGGCCAAGTCACCGTCCAAGGCACCCTGACAGCAGCACGGTACGTCACAGAGATTCTGCAGCCCGTATTACTGCCCTTTCTGCACACCATACCCGGCGCAGTCTTTCATCAGGATAACGCCAGACCGCACACGGCAAACATAAGCATGGCATGTCTGCATGATGTCAAGTGCCTGACATGGCCCGCGAGGTTCCCAGACCTGTCGCCAATTGAGCACGTGAGGGAGGGACATGGTGAGACGTCGTTTACGATCACCCCGCAATCTCCATGACCTGACACAGCAGGTTCATCAAGCCTGGGCAGACGAACCCCAAGATGACATTCGCCAACTGTATGATCACCTTTACCTGCGGCTGGAACAATGCACCGCCGCTAGAGGTGGTGCCACAACCTACTGATGCTGCTTTCCGTTGGGACACCCTGTACAAACGACTGCACGTCTTGGCTCCATAACATAACAAAGGTGTGTTCAGATGTATCTCTTGCTGTATGCCTACCTTTGGCTCATTCGGATAACTCCTTGTGGGTGGGGCAATTTCATTGCAAAGCAGTTTATTTTTTGTTTATATTTGGGTAGAGAAAATGAACTATGTGGAGTCCAACTAAGAACTCTAAAATTTGTTCTGGACATTTTGTAAATGGTAAACCTTTTTACCACCAAATACCCAGATTACAAGCCTAAAATATTTCTTCTTATGTATAAAAAAAAATTACCATTAACAAATAAGTCTACGAGAGGTTTCTAAGGCAATAAAAATAATTTTTTCCTTTTCTGATTATTTTTTTTCTCTAAGCAATCGTTCCCAATCAACAATCGATTGAAAATTGCACCGCAATGTCATATTCATTTTCTTGAAGAAAGCAGGTGTTCTTTAAAATGTCCAATGTTTACTCACTGTATATGATTAATCTTACACCTTGTGTTTACCTAACGATGTTACTACTTTCTGACACCAGTTGGCGGTATTTCGCAGTGATCAATGCGATCCTGGAGGGTTGCATCTTTCCTGTACGTAAATTACAAATAAAATTAGCAGCACAGAATAACCATTGCATTTATGCAACAAAGCGACGCTTAACAATAGCTAGCACGAGCCGAGAATTCTTGTGATGACATTGTTGCGCCTACCACATCAAGGGTTTGAACTTATCAAGTTTGATTGGAACTGGCTCCAATTAGGCGAAGACGGAGAGACAGAAATTCAATTTAGACTGAGATGCTCGGGAAAAATGCTAGGCAAGTCTATACAATAATTTGAATTTTTTCCACCCTTACTTTGTACATTTAACATAGAGTTTTTGCATAGATATAATAACCCTCTAAATTGAATATTATTAAACTTTATAAATATTTTACTTTTTATTATTTTATTTTATTCAGACGCTATGCTCTGTATATTGGCTTTTAGTAGGATACTTTAGAAATGTAAATTTATTAAGCACTCAACTGAATTAAATTCAGTCAGCAGCAACGTATTGTTAATTTTAGGACTGTAAATAAATTTTAGGATTGATCACAGTAGATTTCTTTTCACCAGTTAAATTGTATTGAACATTTGATTATTTAATGGTACTGGACTGTCATTCTAAATAGATTGTTAAAAAGTGAATTAATGTCATTACTCTTTATAAAGAATTGTTTAATATTTTTTAAAGGTAATACGAACCAGAACGAAAATGAAGCTACCCCGCCGTTGTATTTTACTGCTTATCCTTGTTTGTTGTATTTCTGAAGAAACATTGGGATTGAAATGCTTTAAGTGCCAGAGGAGAGCACAATGTGAAGCTAGCCAAGATACGTGGGAAGAAGTTACATGCCAAGTTGATCCTAAAGAGACATGCACTTATCTTTCTACACCTGGCGGCATTTATAGAGGGTGTGAGAAAGGTCACGCACAACCATTCAATTGTAGTTCCGATGGTTGGTGCTATGGGTTGTGCGATACAGACTTCTGTAATAACGAAAGCTTCATTCCTCCACATATAAATGCTCGCGCTCTCAACTTGTCTCTTGAGATCATACCTATGAAATTACTTCTCATCTTTGGTCTTTGCTTGTATTATATTTTTGCTTACTGTCACCAAGTATAATGTCGCATTATAACAATTATGCGTTGTTATTTTTGTCTTCCTTGTATAAAGGTTAACATGAAACAAAACATTCGAAATAAACATTCCTTTCGAGCTAAGATAATGTATTTAAACTTTATTACTAAAATGCTTCATTCTATGCGTTCCATCCAATAAAATCTGCGAAAAGAAATAAAAGCATTAATTGCACATGGAGAACAAAACCAGTTCTGCATATGACATTAATGGTTCATTTCTTTGATCGTCTATTCAATTGGCTGCATTGCAGCCACAATTTCTGACAACCTATCCTCTAGACAAAATTTACGAATATATTTTTTTATTTATTTTAAAAATTATTTTTTGCAATCAAGTGTGGCGATATTACTACTCCCCTGCTCAGGTAAGAAAAAAATAGATTTTTGCATTTATTACGATATTCTCGTAAAGACTGAGCTACCCACATCGTAAATTTACAACTTTCGATATAACGCAACCTCTTCGAGAAGTGTAGAGCTATTCTTCTCACTTACATATTGATAGAATATGCTGATAATAATTTCAAAATAATTAGAAAGAAAAATAACTCCGAAAACACTATTCCACATAATAAATTTTAATGACTCAGATGTACATTTCGGAAACGAAGTTTCCATCATCAGTGAGTAAAGAACAACAAGAGAAGCCGAGTATTTATAATATATAAGAACCAATCAAAAAATTATATAAAAAAATATTACAAAAACAAAACGCGAAAATCAAAAGAAAACAACCAATACAAACTACCTTCTTAGCTTAGCCCTATGAGTCATTAAAATTTATTATGTGGAATAGTGTTTTCGGAGTTATTTTTCTTTCTATAGTTGTGTCCACAGTTTTGGGCTTGATTCCATTGTATTCAAAATAATTGTTTTAGATTTCTACGAGTTTTGTAAAATAAAACAAATGTACAGAAGATAGTGTTGCCATTAGATATTTACGAATTTCTTTATTTATGTTATGAAAAATGACAGCTTATATTAATGTTTTAGTGGAACTGCATCTGTGTAATGTATCCACCTGGTTAATGGACAGAATTTTGAAAAGTATAAAAAACCTGTGCCCCAGAATATATTCTAAACTGGTGTACTTCCTTCCACCTATAGTGTAAATAACATTCTCAAGTTATTTTAATAAGACTAATCTATTTTCCGTACTCGAGCTCAAATTTAGAGTAGTAATACACTGAGCTTCCACATGATTAGGTATAATGGTTTAGTAGCGTGTTGAGCCTTATTAGCCCTCAAAACCGCCTACACTACATGATCAAAGGAGTTAGGACACCTGTTGCTCTACCGTAAAGCCGCAAAAAGCTTCAATCAGTAGTGTGCAGGACCACCCCGAGCTGCTATAACTGCCTCCACCCTACACGGCGTACTGTCCACAAGTTTACGGTATGTGTCCACAGGTATTGACCTCCATTCCTCGAGGAGTGTCGTGGTCAGTTCCTAGACAGATGTAGGGCGAACCATTCTGAATCTCACACGTCGTTCCAATTCGTCCCAAAGATGTTCGATGGGTTTGAGATCAGGACTCTGGGCGGGCCAATCCAGTTCTTCAACCCACATCTCGTCAAACCAGTCGGATATGGATCTTGCTTTGTGGCAAGGCGCATTGCCGTGCTGGAAGAGGAACGGCCCGTCACCGAAGTGTTTCCACAGCGCTGGAAGTGCCCCGTTATCCCAATGTAGCCATCAGCATTGAGGTTTCAATCCACCTTGATGAGCGGGCCCAGTCCAGTCTAGGAGAAACACCCCCAGACCATCACTCCACCACCACCAAATTTCACTGTTGGAACAACACATTCCGGCAGGAAGCGCTCTTCGGGCATTCGCCAGATCCAGACTCTGCCATCTGATTTCCACAACGTAAACCGTGATTCATCACTCCATTCCACACTTCTCCATTAGTCCAGTTCTTCAACCAGAAAGGTGACATCCAATAATCTGTCCTCGTACGAACACCGAGAGATCCTTCTGTCGTGGCATATTGATGATATGTCATTTGTTCTACAATTCAACTGTGCTTGAAATGGATCATTCCATTAAAAAAAATTATTTAAATTTTGATGTTAACTTTAAATGAGTTTTTTTTCATGAAATGATCCATTTCCAGGTGTTCACAGGGGAGTCCCAACTCTTTGATCATGTAGTGTATATTAGTTTGGGCATGGACTCAACGAGATGCTAAAAACGTTCAACAGGAATGTTGGTCCATGCAGACATGAGAACTTCGCGCAATTCCGGAGATTCGACGGAGGTGTAGATAAGGAGCGAACGGTTCTTTCCAGCTTATCCTAAAGATGTTCAATGGTTCAATGGGGTTGAGTTCTAGGGTTGAGTGCTAGCCAGTGCATCAAGAAGAACTCACGGTGATATACAAACCAATTCATAGTGATATACAAACCAATTCATAGTGATATACAAACCGCGTGGAGGGAACATATCCAGGCCCTTTTTGATTCCATCCGGCCATATTTAGAGGCTCTGATTGCAGCACGTGAGGGCTTTTCAAAGTCAGAGATCCTGTACAGGTCTGTAATACTAATCATGTAACTAATGTGTGGTGTAAAGTTCATTTCAATCCCATGTATCCTTCTTGGTGTTGCGATTTTCACAAACGGTAGAGTAGTTGAATGGGGAGTGAAGATAAGTCAAATTTGTCCCGCCAGGATAATAAAGAATTTGTCGAAATTTTCTATTCTTTTAATGCGCGCCATAATTGTGTGCGCTACGACATATACAATATATCAGAAAGTGGATTATATCAATTTTATTCTGTAATATGACGGCTAATAAAGACCATCACAATCTGTCTTTTACCTGCACTACTTGTAACAAAGAAGGTATTAACACCGAATTAACCTAAGCAAAAACCTGGAATTTCTTTATCTGATACATTTAAAACTGATACTTGGTTATATAGAAATATACCTGTACTTTGTTGTTATACTTGGCTATTGCTCATACTGTCACGGATTCTATCATTCGTCGTCGGTGATATTAAAAACAATATATAAAGATATTTCACGAACAGGTCGTTGGAACAGTTCTGTATCTTCAATTTCAAAGGAAATTTTCTTCGTGAGGATATATCCAGACACTGAATATAGGTTACAAGGTATTTCAAAAGGTATAATCCAAACTTCAGACACAGGTAGGGGACAGTAAGGTGAACAGATTCGCAAAAGTGGTTTCAACATGATGGAGCGCCCGCTCATTTTAGCCGTGATGTGCTCAGTTACCTTCATGCAACATTTGGCAATCACTGGATAGGAAGAGGTGGACTTGTGGCATGGCCTCCTAGGTCACCAGTTCTCAATCCGCTGGATTTCTTTTTTTGGGGCCACATGAAATCAGTTGTGTACCGAACACCTGTGACAAGCATTGAAGATCTGGTAGCTCGCATCGCAGTTGTTTCAAACAACATCAGAGAAATGTCCGGAATCTTTGACCGCATATGGAAGTCCATGTTGCCCCAATACCCTGCATGTGAGGCCATGGCTGGTCCACATTTTGAGCATCTTTTATAAAGCTTCAGTAGATTCACGTATGCACAGTGCATATTTATTCATGTGTTTTCATGTGCACTCTGATTACTGCTCCCCCCCTCTAACGTTACCTTGGCAATGGTTGAGTTCCGACCCCTCATATATTAAAAGAATCTGTTAACCTTCATGCCTCCTACCTGTGTGTGAAGTTTGGATTATACCTTTTCAAACACCCTGTAGACATTAGATATTTATTGTTTTTATCTGATTAAAACATCACCTTTTGTTTTTCAAGTAGTCACTCAATGTTTTCAAAAATGAAAGTACTTGACAAACAGTTGTGATCGTTTCATCATTTCTCAAATATTTTTTAAAATTATTCGCTTCTAAGAAATAATTAAATAAAAAGCCAAATTACAGAATTGTCATATATCTAACCTTGTTTAGAGAAATACGAACAACGTCAAAAATAAGATTGGATAAGATATACCAACTTCGCCCCGCAAGATTATTCTTATTTATATAGCAGCATGTAGAGACATGGTATATTTTTTATTAATATTATAAAAAACAGGGTTATATTTGTATCTCAATGGGTTACAGTAGTTTTGGGGAATTCTCACAGATGGACGAAGGGATGAAAACGTAATAGTAAGAATGGTGAATGCGTGTCGCTGAGAATCTAGACCTCTGATTCCCATTCTTTCTCGTGAGACGAATATGTTTTTAAAAGTCGAATTTCGTTTCATACGTGAGTTTGGGAAGTTTCGGATAATTCTTTCGTCATTTTTCATGACTGTCGACTGACTTGTCCGTGAGATGCCACTGGCGCTCTGCCTTCCTCCTCAGTCGCTACAGCTCGTGCAAAACTTACCTTTTTTAGCCAGCACTGACATTTGATTAAGATGTAATCTTTTCGGGCATATGTTTCAGACAACTATGTGCCATTAAAGGCAGGACGCGTGAGTTAGATCACCCGTACGTCACCAATACACGTTATGATCCTTTAAAAGAACCGTAAGATCTCAGTAGACGTAAGCTATGAAACTGAACGTAAGACATGATTGGGTGAGATAGAACGGAGCATGATTATCGGTTCCCAGCGATCTGATCATTCCATCCGTGAAATTACTAGCAAACTCCAGATATAAAATTGAAACAGTGAGTGAAATGAAAACGTGAAGAAATTATAAAAAGCAAAGTTCTAAAAGGGAGCCGAAAAAAATTAACGATGGCTCGACGTGTGATAAAATCAAACTGGTGTTTTTCGTTAGAAACTGAGACACAGGCTTTTGACTAGCATTCAGTGTGCGAGATTAAACGCGTGAATTAATGATTATTATGCAAACAGCTAATCTTCGATTACGTGTTGTGGCAATTCGATGGTCGTGTTTGGACTTGACCAATACTTGCCGGAGTGCAATGTCCTCAATATGAAATTCGGCGGAGGTGGAATTCTATTGTGGGAACTCTACAGTTTTTCTTAATTTGATCTTGCTTCCATTGAATTATGTGCTCGGAATCCTGAAGGTCGGAGGCTATGAAAAATAGTGGACACCTTCCACTATGGAAGAGAAGGGTAGCGATAGAAAAGATTGCTTATTTCCTCATTCAGTTACGAAAGTTTGCTAAGTGGCTCGACGCCTTTTCCTCCGCAGACTTCACAAAGGATGTGGTGCAAAAAATGTGAATACAGGGCGAGTCAATAGTCACTGGACATAGCCTGTATTTCGGAAATGGTGCGTATTCGATGTGACTATACTAGCCGAGAATAGGATAGGTGCTCTATCCTTTATGACAGTTTTGGAATTTGGCCATCATCTTTAAATCAGCCGTTTTGGGTCACGGTTCTTTTTCTTAAACGGGAAGGGGGTCATCTGGCATATCAAGTAACACCAGTTTTTTTCTCAGGAGTTCATTCCTGCAATAAGATTTCAGTTATCTGTTGTGGTTCACAAGTTATTAACAAAAAATGACACTGTATCATTGTCTTTTGCAGTAATTGGAGATAGCACTAATGAAGGAGAGGAAATGATTGAGCTGATCCTGATGTCCGGGATCGCCTCTAACGTACCATTGCTGCTAATTTCGACGCCCGGCACGACAAAAGAGAATCGCGCACAGTACAGTCGCATATGCGATATCACATTTCAGAGATACTTGTACAGACCGGCCGAAAACATCAACCGATGAGGCAACCTCAACAATGGTATTGGTAGCATTTCCAAATGTGAACTCAGCCAATCATCCATAGCACGGATTCTGCGTTGCAACAATTGGCTTCCATTCAAAGTTCAGATGCAGCAAAAACTATCCGAGGATGATCCGAACAGGCGTGAGGAATTCTGCACCTGGGCTCTGGACAATTTTTAATTTTTGAGTGAATCCTTCATTTGCACTTAACACTGAGTTCACTGATCAGGCAATGTTTTATGTCCATTGTGAGGTGAATCGTTAGAGCATGAGATATTGGAGCGATACGAACCCTCATTGGACAGATCCATCCAAAATCGTTGATGACGTCATCGTTAAGGTGTAATGTGGGGCACCCGTTTAATTGGACCAATTTTCATAGACGGTACCCTAAATGTTGATGAGTACCTTCGAATGTTACAGAACACTATGTTCCCGTCACTGTTGACTGAAGACGGCAGTTTCCCAAGTTTTTTTCACCAGGATCGTGCATCACCACGCTGCGGACATAATGCTCGTCAATGGCCGGATGGGCAATTACCTGAACATTGGATTGGCTAGGTCCTGTAGGGGGGTCCACGGAGGGGTCCTGTTGAGTGGCCACTACGCTCCTCACATCGCTAGATTTTTACCTGTGGGGCCACTTGAAACAACTTGTGTATGCTGTGAAAATCCTACAGGTCTGTGATAGCATTACCCCGACGTTCTTGTGCATGTGAATAATGAATGGATAAAGCGCCTTAAGCTGTGTCCAACAGCAGGGAGAGCACAATGAGCACATTCTTTAGCTGATGCAACCGTAATTTTCGGTGTGTAAAGTGTCAATGTTTTAGTTAATAACTTGTGAACCTCAACAGATAACTGAAATCCAATTGCAGGAATGAACTGCATGACCCAAAATGGGGAACATCTGAATAGAATGTGTAAAGTTTGTGTGCACGCACAGCGCATGGAAAGGCATTGCCAGTTACATCGAAGAAGTTGGCGTATGTCCTCGCATGTGCCAATTAGGATCGAACATTCCTCTCCAGCACTGCTCTGATCACTATTAAATTTCCAGCCCTCGTATTTCATCCTATTTTTTGAGAAACTGGAAAAAATGAAATATTGGCCCATTCGGGAATGAACACTAGATCTTTTTCCTAACTTCAGCACTTTCCTTCCAATGGGCCAACTAATATTTTAACTTTATATATGGCCCAGTATTTTTGCAAATATTTATTTACTGTAAACTATTCGTGATAGTTAAAGAAGATCATTTTGAATAAAATTAGGAAAAATGAAAGTATTTTTCTACCATGCTTATTAAATGTTTAAATTTAAAATAACGACTACATTTTTATTTGAAACTGATCTGTACACGATAAACTAGATTACCAGAGTTCATTTACTTAAAATGAAATTAAAACAAGAATCATTTAATTACAATTTCACAACCTTTTATCTCCCTCAATGCGAGTTTTATTATTTTTTCTTTCTTTCCCGAAAAAAGGGTTAGAAATAATGTATTAGGCCCTATCCCCGGATAGTACTCCCTGGCAGCGGTTCCTCAAAAATAATCTTCGTCATTACCTCTTTTGCCACTTTTTCACTTCCAAATGGTTTCCTCGGAACGATGGGGTTCGTGCGATAGCTTCCTTTCTAGTTCCACTCGGAGGTGAAAGTCGACGGGAGTCATCCAATTCTCAACGTCTACTGTGTTGGCAGTTTAGTAATAAGTTGGGCTACGGCTCTGTTGGGGGTGGGGCCCTGGGCGCCACTCTCCTCGACCGGGGGGAGGGAAGGTGTATTAACGGGGGCCCTTGCAACGACCGTGGACTGCAGGAAGCTTGCCGTGCCCTTAATTGCATTCTTGGCGGGTTTTGATTACTATCAGGCTTCATCATCGGCTTTAATCCCTCCTCCTCCACCTCTGGCCGTTAAAGGCGTCTCGCTCGTCGTCATCTTCCATGTGCCGTAGATTGGACCCAACCCCCTGGAGCGTCATATGGCCGATGATGGATGGAACATTCTCCTAGCGCGAGGAGCGGCGTGAAAATTTCATGGACCCGCATGAATTTTTTATTCTTCACATCATTTTCTTTTTCGCTATGTGAATGGAATGTTATCGTGTTAAATGTTAATTAAAGAAATTGAATAATCTTAGCTCTTTTTTTTTCTATAAACGATGGTAGCAAAAGCATTCTTCAGCATTTTTCTCTTCTTCCTTCAATGATCGTCTTGATACGGAGTAAATTTAATAAAGGTGGCTGTTAAAAAAAAAGAAAAGAGAGGTAGGTATCTTGTTTAATCTGAATGAAAAGCATTTGAACACGAAAAGAAAATTTAAATATAACGAGGGAACATTTATATTTCATGAAAGGATCTTATTTTTGTTTTATCTTCTTCAAAAGTTTAATTCGATGAAACAATAAACCTGGAGTGAATTTTCTTATGATTAGTGCCAAGGAGTTGACTTGGATAGGCTATACGATTAACCAAAGAATTAACATATTCAAGCCTTAAGTCAACAAACCGCATACATAATTTGCTATCTAATATATTCTTATTCTTATTTTATTTTATGAACGACATTTATAAATACCTAAGCCTTTTAGCAATATTTTCAAAGTTTTAAAAGTGATGATGATAATTTGTGAAAAACAAAAACTACATGCATCAGGTCATAACATAAATAATATACGATTTTGATCCAAAACTACGAGGAACGTTCAAATTTGACCTGGACTTTATTTTTTATGAACTCAGGAAACTACAAAAAAACACACACACAAACACACACACCAGTTATTTCTCAGCGAACTCTCCTTGCATCTCTACACATTTTTTCCAGCGTTCTGGAAGCATCTGGATACCAGTTCTGTAGAAATCTTCAGTTTGATGTCGAAATCATGTCAGGACAGCCTTTTTCACTTCCTCATTGGAGCCGAACCTCTGCCCTTCCAAGAACTCTTTCAATGGTCCAAAATGTAATAGTCACAAGGGGAAGATCCGGGCTGTATGGAAGATTTGATAAGATATCCCATTTGAGTCCCATCAGTGTGTCCATAGTCAGTTTGCCTGTATGTGGCCTGGCATTGTCTTGCAGCAAAAAAAAACAGCACTGATAAGGAGTCCTGGTCGCTTTTTCCTTGGTGTCAACTTTAGGGACGTCCTCAAAATGTCACAGTAGTAGGGTGCATTTATGGTTCCACGTTCTTCTAGAAAATCGCAATCAATGTTACCCTTAATGTCCCAGAATACAGTCGCCATCATCTTGAATTTCTTGGGATGTAGTGAGTCAGTGTGTCGCCACTCCATGCTCGCATGCTTGCTTTCAAGAGTATGGTGATGGATACATCTCTCGTCACAACACGCCTTAGGAAGCTCTTACCTTCCCTATCATATCGCTGCAGCAGCATGGAACAGATTTCCACCCGGGTGGTTTTGTGATCCTCGGACAGTTGCTTAGGGAGCCATCTGGCATAGATCTTGTTGAATTTCAGCCTATCGTGGATGTTGGTCTTCACACTGCCAGTGCTGATGTTCAGTTTTGTAGCCAATTCTCGGACATGAATCCTCCTTCTCATTTGTTCGTGCGATGACGCCATCAGTGACAGCAGTTGCTGGCCTTCCCTTAAAAGGTTCATTGCCGGAGATTCTCGCCCTCTTTCAAACTTTTGGCATCAAGCAAATTCGGATGATCGAGACAAAGAGGACTCTGTGAACTGTTTTTGAAGTCTCTGATGAATTTCAGATTCTTTCACTGGTGGAGAATTCTGGTGGAGAATTTTGATGATTATTCGTTGTTCCACTTTTGTCGACACATCGCTGTCCAACATTTTGTTTAAACAAGCAATCGGTTGTCATGGCAACTGGATAAGTTGTGCTGCATTTGCATGACAGGCGATAGTTGCCATCCCAACGATGAAAGATCCCAACAATGCTTATCCTTTCCGTTTGTGGTGGACGAGTCTCATATCAGTAGAGCCATAACGAATAGAACTATATCCATTAGTTCTATTCGTTATGGTAGATCGAACCATAGGAGGAGCAGGAGCGACACCAATGGATCCGTGAAGTCAACATTGAAAGAGGGTACAAGCCCTCGGACGTGTATGGTGTTCTTGTTAATTTATTACGGACTAGCGTCTTAGGGGTCGTTCATAAATTGCGTAACGCTGCATTTGATCATCCTTTCTCCCAAAGATTTTCAAAAAAAGTATGTCCAATTTATTTAATTAGAAATTGTAGCAAAGATGTAAAGAATAAGATTAAACTTTTGAGAAATTATGGTATTCTCATGACCCTTGAGTAAATACAAAAATGTCTTCACGGGATTGGTTTGAAAATAAAAAGTTCTTCCCAAGGACCAAATGATGTATTGGTAGCAATCGGAAAGCTGTCAACTAGCATCATGGAGGAAGTATAACCCAAGCCATCAATGTTCTGCAAATCCTGCATGTATATGGCATGTAGCCATCATTGTAACCTCTTTGAAAATCGCTTCCGATCGTGACCACCGAGAGAGAAGGCCTCCGCAACGAAACTGAATACATTGTTATATCATCATACGAGGGGCGATTGATAAATAAGGTCTCCATGGCTGTGACTTTTTTATTTGTTAACCGATTTTCAAAATTCTTTTTGTATCTTATACTCACATTTGTCCTCTATGTATTGCACTATTCACTTTTCGACAATATCCCCATTCCTTTCCAAGCATTGCGCCAACGCGTGACTAGTTGGGTAAACCCGTCGGAGAGGAATTCCGGAGTTGTTGTCGACACCAGGATTGAATGGCAGCGTTTACCTCGCCGTCAGAACTAACTCATGTCCCTTAAGGGGCTCTTTCTTCTTTGGGAAGTGGTGAAAGTCGCAATATGCAAAGTCTTTCATTTTTGAACTGCAAGTTTTCATCTTTGAACTGTAGACTCTGCAACGCCTCTGTGTGTGGTGACTCATGTGCGGGCGGACGTTATCGTACTCCAGAAGAGGGTCAAAAGCTGCCATTCAATCCTCGTGTCGACAACAACTCCGAAATTCCTCTCCGACGGGTTCACCCAACTAGTCACGCGTTGGCGCAAAGCGTGGAAAGGGATGGGGACTATGTCGAAAAGTGAATAGTGCATTACATAGAGGACAAATTTGAGTATAAGATACAAAAAGAATTTTGAAAATCGGTTAACAAATAAAAAAGTTACAGCCATGGAGACCTTATTTATCAATCGCCCCTCGTAGATAGTGCATATTTAGGGCTTATTATTGGTAGAAGTCACGGTCTATAGATATTTAATGGTCATCGAGCTCCATTGTTATATGCTGAAAAGCATATACAGTATTGGTTTCGCTCTGTTTGTGTGTCTGTCTGTCCGTCTGTCCGTCCGTCCGTCCGTCTGTATGTCCGACGATTTCTCGAGAATGCTTTAACTTTTTCAAGTTCTTTTTTTACTGTTCGATAGAGACCCTTCCTGAGCTCACCTGATTAGTTTGTCGTCGAAATCGGTCTAACAGTCACGTGACTATTGAGACCCAAACCCCACCATTAAATTTTTTTATTGGCAATATAAGGCATGTAATATGTCATTCGAACGGGAATGACGAGCACAAGACGAATATGACATTCTTTTCGATTTTCGAAATGCTACGTCCGAGAAAATGACCCCCAAAAAGTACTTCAATGACCCCTTATTACGAGCTTTAGCTAAAGCTATATATAAGAATACAAGCATGATCAGTACCTTTATGTGCCTGGCCAGCCATCGTTTGCACGAAAACGGAAGAACTTAACAGCGATATATCAACTTTTGATGACTCTCGTGGACCCCTTGAAGCACGTGCACTAATGTTAAAAATATGAACTTAGGGCATGTAATATATCAATCGAATCCTACCGACGAGTCATAAGTGAATACAGTGTTAATTTTTGTTTATCATTTAAGCATTGTTGATGGCAGCCTGGAGTACGTGCCCGTTATGAAGCTTTCTTGATGCACGTGCTCATTTCATTTTAAAATTCAGTGCTGTTAGGCCTATTCTTAAATGTGTTAATTAATGTTAGGGCGATGGTTAAAAATGGCTAAATAACGTTAGGCCTATAGTTAAAATGACTAAATAATGTTAGGCCTGTTGTTAAAAATGGCTGATTAATGTTAGGCTTATAGTTAAAAATGGCTAATTAAAGTTAGGCCTATTGTAAAAAATGGCTAATTTATGTAAGGCCTAGAGTTAAAATGACTAAATAATGTTAGGCCTATAGTTCAAAATGGCTAATTATTCTTAGGCCTATTGTTAAAAATGGCTAATTAATGTTAGGCCTATTGTGAAAAATGGCTAATTTATGTTAGGCCTACAGTTAAAATGACTAAATAATGTTAGGCCTATTGTGAAAATTAGCTAATTAATGTTAGGCCTATTGTGAAAATTAGCTAATTAATGTTAGGCCTATTGTTCAAAATGGCGAATTAATATTAGGCTTATTGTTAAAATGGCTAATTGAAGTTAGGCCTATATTTTAAAATGACGTGAATGCATATAGAATCAAAGGTATTTCCACTGTTTATTTAAACCAAGTGGAAGTAAAAGTGAGATATTAAAATTACATCTGCGTCAGAGCTAAAGCTCCTTGGAATGCTTAAAAGATTTTACCCGGCAATGCTTTGAAACAATGGTTTTTCTCTCTTGACGTTTATGATAACTTTGATCTAGCAGTGGAAAGAACATAGACCCAGTAGTTTAAAACATTTAGACGTGCGAGGATTTCATTCTCATTTAGCGCGCGTTTGGAAAGATTCGTGTGAGCGCTGCAATCGAATACGTAAATTTACATGCAGTTTTCGCCATTGCTGTATATAAAAATATTACAGTAATATTAAACAACAAATTTTTATATTCTTCTTTTCAGCATATTTGAAAATCGTTTTACGAGTTATATTCTTGTTAAAATGAAGCTAACGTTTCTAGCTCCGATAGGGCGGGAACTCTATTGAAAAGTACAATCGTCCCAACTGCGCCTGCAGCGCCGCCCTATCGGCAGATAGTAACTTTACTTTCATATTCAGTTTCAATGAAAATCTCTATCGCAGGTTGCGGTCGGCCTTAGTGCGATCTATGCGGCACCTGGCGCGATCTGTTTTCCTTAGCTTCTCAAAACAATGGAGAATGGCCGAAGCTCGATAACCATGAATATCTATAGACCGTGGTAGAAATACGAATAACAATGCACTCTCTATGTGATGCAACAATGTATTCAGTTTCATTGCGGAGGCCTTCTCTCTCGGTGGTCACGTTCCGATGCGTTTACAATAGCTGATAACAATGAAAAATTAAAAAAGCGTAATCTGGATTTCAGTGTTGGAAATAATAAAAAAGTTACAGACTGCCAAATACGGGCTACGTGTTATGCACGAAATGCATTTCTTTACCAAAAACTGTCACGAAGATTACAAATGAGGCTGTTGGTGTTGCTATCCCTTTGTGTGAAGATCTGGAAGTTTCCTCGAATGTGGTCCAGTAAAATCTGCGGAACCAACAGGTAACATCGTCCATTTACAATTGTATGTAGAAGTGAAACGCGTCGATGAACCATCCCTCAGAACTCGAAGAATGTAATGATCATCACTTTCTCTGCGTACGTCACAACCTTCGTACAATCTTTTTCGTTTTTTTGTATGAATGATGATAGCGATTTCTATAAAGTGTTGGCTTCATAGCTCTCAGGTTGAAAATAATGCTGTCAGCTTTCATCACCAACAAAAACTGATTACAGAAAACGTTCCTGACGCTCAGTGACTATCACTGCAGTTCGAATCATACATCGTCTCGCACTTGTTTTAGTTAAGCAATCACATTGCATTCACATTGAGGAAAGGCAAATAGAAGAACAGTGAACACGCTTCCACGAGTTCAATATGTTGGCAAGTTAATCGATACTGATGGAGGTCCAGTATCGGGTCGACGTTGATGCGGGTCCAACACAATATCATTTTCTTGGTTAAAATTCTGACGGGAGGCCCCAATTCAGCTGTTTTCATATTGATGGCCGATTTTGAGAATACTCCTTGAACTACCGCAATGTTCTACAAATTTTATTTACAAATTACAAGTAAATTTGTAGTAATAAATTTAACAACAATATAAAAACGAAAAATTTAATATCTTATGAATCAAATTAAAATAAAATATATTCAAAGGTTATCGTATAAAAAAATCTTTTTTTAGGAATAGAAAGGTGCCCAAGAGGCTTGGAGGTCTGTCTAGGACATCTTTCATATATTTAGAGATTAGTATACAGAAATAGTATAAAATAATAAAATATTAAAGTAATCAACTCAACAGCAACAACAATAGTAATAGTAGTAGTAATAACACGAAATTAATCTCCGCAAGGAGGGTATAGGAAAGTAGAGGAAACCCTGCGGTTATCTATTTTTATTCCTTTATCTGCACTTTTTAATGGCGCGCCCCTGGGGGGGGGGGAGGGGGAAAATTGAATTTCTCGAACTTAGTATTTAAAGAATGAGCTCTGGTTTCTATCTTTTCTCATCATTTCCGATCGAATGACATATCACATGCCGTATGTTGCCATATTTCTAAAGACCAAGTGACTGCCACCCCCACAACTCCGAACCAAGTGGAAGAATTTGGCCTAAACTTCATGGTAATATAGATCTTGCTTAAAGGAATCTGAATACAGAGTTTCACTCCTTTACGTACTTAAATACCACATAGATCTTGTGTCCCCTCTGACTCCCACCCCCGTACACCAATCAAAACCAAACTAAATAGTGAAGGTGGACATGCCCATAGTAAGCTATATTCCGAATTTCAACCTACTACCTCAAAAAACGCAGAAATTTTGAAAAGGAGAGATGGACAGACGGACATTGTAAAATGAATAAGTAGCTCCCTTCTTCCGCTATTTAATAATAATATTAACAGTGAAAAACGGTTTAAATTTTAAGAGTATGTGGAAATTAAAGTAGTTGTGATTAAGCCCGAACGAATGCTTCTAAGGAGAAGATGTTTAAAAAAATTGAAGGGGAGATACATCATAAAGTTTTTTAGTCAATTTGGACCAACATCTCTATTTTTGTGTTTTCCAGAAACTGATAGTGATCTCTTTAAGCAATTCACTCTATAAAATGGAATCATAATTTAGAGGAGCTAGTTATAATAGGGGGATTTCTAAGACAACATATGTTATGTGTAATCTTATACACTGACAAGTGAATTCCTCGAACATGTATGTCACAGATTTCCACCAAATTAAAACATGTTACTAATCTGAAGCTACTATAGATGCTTGCAAAATAAGAGAGCACGAAATTTTGTTTCTTTCAAAATAAACCGCGAAAACGAAAAAATTTGAGCATAAATAACCATACAAGTACTCCATTGTTAAAGCGGATAGGCTATGCGGGGTTCCCTTGTGAGTGGCCAAAAAATAGAGACACCCTCTAATAACGAGTTGGTCTACTTTTAGCTCTGATAATAGCCAATATTTTTCTTGGCATGGACGCAACAAGATGCGGATACCGTTGCTGCGGAATGTTGGCTCACGCTGAATGGCAGCTCTAAGTTGGGTCAGATTAGATGGCGGTGTTTCCAAGCTTTGAACTGATCTTTAGACTTCGTCCCACCAATGCTCAATAGGATTAAAGTCAAGAGATTGAGCTGGCCATGGAAGCAGATCTGAACTCGATTGATGTTCCTCAAACCAATTTGTGACCGATCGAGCACGGTGGCAAGCTGCATTGTCCCGCTGAAAGTGACCATTTCCAGAAGGAAACATCACAGCCATAGACGAATGCACGCGATCGGCAACGATGTTGAGGTAAGCTGTTCAGAGTTGTGTCCACAGATATCAAGAGATCCCGTGTACTCCAGGAAAACATTCCTCACACAATAATTCCACCACCACCAGCCTGAGGAGTTGTCATTTGGCAGGAGGGGTCCATGAACTCGTGCTGTTTGCGCCATAATCCGATCCTGCCATCTGAATGATGGAGCAGGAAACGAGATTCATCGGATCAGGCTACTTTTTTCCATTCCTCAAGTGGCCAATTACGTCGTTCTTGGGCCCACAGGTGCCGTTTTCGATTGTTCTGTGTACACACTTTTACCTTTTTTTTAAAACTAGATATTTTACTTTTTACTGCACTTTATAAGGTCAAAGTGTCTGCTTTAAAATTTTTATTTTATATATTTTATTTTATTCTTTTTATTTTTTATTTAAAAAAATAAGTTTTTATATGATAACTACGAAACCAAAAAAACTTTGGAAAACGTTTGCTGGCTAATCATAAACAATGCTCTCCACAATAAACAGCTTTGCTAGCATTGATGATCAAATTAACAACAATTACAAAAGACAATTAACAACGATAACAAGAAACAATAATGTAGGAAGTCGTTACGTCATGATTGCACTCTATACATATTAAACTTAAATATTAAATAACTTGCGAATAAATGAAAGATAAGTGAAACTAATGATTGAAACAGGCATTATTATCGATAAGACGCCGTTGGGGAAAGTTGCAGAGCTGTAGGTAGTCAGGAAGTGGGCAAAATATTGATTACAAAATTTGCGCACAAACACACCAACAAGTGAACTTCAATAAAAGTGTTTTATAATAATAATAATAATAATAAAAAGCGTTTATTGCGTGAAAACAAACAAATGAAATTTATGTAATTTATTTCAGCAGATGGTTTATTTTAATGGTTGGCCGAACATTACTCCTTGCAATCGTAGGTTTGGCCTTTCCCTATAAACAGGGTGAATACAAAAGTCTGAACCCCCCTTTTATTTTTTGAACCGAAGCAGATATGTCAATTTTGATGAATCTAATGAATAGGAAGTTGTGGGTGGCCTATCCCATGGTGCACTTTTCATCATTCCAAATATGCAAATTAGGACACATTCAAAATTTATCTCAAAAACCGTAAGGGATAGAAAAAAAAACCAATTGCAAACTTGTTCAGCATAAATAAACAAACAAAACAAAAAAAAAATCATCCAAATCGGACCGACCAATCACCCACAATCACGTGGTGAACTGTTTGCAGCTTACAAACAGTCACACTGCACAAAGAAAACTGAATGTTGATATTTCCACCATGTAAAGCATGCAAATCAAAAAATTAACATAAATTACCATACACACATTCACTTTCAGGCGGAAAAGCAAATAAAAGGCATGTTTCAGCACACAGAAGACAGAACAATTCCAGGATGGCAAGCTATACTGTTCCGGAAATGGTCAACATGATCTTCTGCTTCGGAGAGGCAAGGAGAAACCTACATGCTGCAGTTAGGTTGTATCGAGACAGATACCCTAACGAACGCCATCCATCTCGTCAAACAATGCGTCACATTATTCAAAGATTCGAGGCTACAGGGAATGTTAATGCACAAGGCAACGAGGATACAACAACACTAGTTCTGGCTGCAGTTGCTGCAAATCCCCACACAAGCAGCAGAGCAATTGCTGCAGATGTTGGGTGCCATCAGAGAACTGTTCTCAACATTCTACACGCACATCATTTTCACCCATACCATATTCATGGTCACCAGGAGTTACTGCCATTGGATTATGTTGCTAGGGCTGCCTTCTGCAACTGGTTACTTACCTGCCTGGATGACAATCCTAACTTCATTCATGAGATGTTGTGGACAGATGAAGCCCAGTTCACCAGGGATGGAGTTATCAACAGGCACAAACATCATCATTAGGCAGACGAAAGCCCACGATGTCTGCGATTCTTCAAGTGAACTGGAGAATCAATGTGTGGTGTGGATTGTACAATGACACTGTGGTTGGACCGTATTTTTACGATGGAACACTGACTACAGAACGCTACCGGGCTGAAATTCTTAACGTGGTAGTCACAGACTTCATTGACAATTTGCCATTGGCCTCGTATCAGCGCGCGTGGTTTCAGCATGATGGAGCTCCTCCACATTACGGGTTGGTCGTTCGCGAGCGTCTAAGTGAGATGTTTGGACAACAATGGATTGGCCGAGGAGGACCAGTTCGTTGGCCACCCCGCTTCCCTGATTTTACACCACTTGACTTTTTCTTGTGGGGATACCTGAAGGACAAGGTTTATGCTACGCAGCCCGCCTCATTAGAGGATCTGGTTCAACGAATCCAGGAAACGTGCCGAGGAGTGACACCAGCCATGCTTGCCGATGTTTTGGCGTCAGTTAGGTTCCGTACCCACGGTCGTCACATCAAGCATTTTGTTTATTAACTTTTTTTTAAACTGTTTGAAGTAACTTGTTTGTGCAGTGTGACTGTTTGTTGGTCCGATTTGGATGATTTTTTTTTTTTATGCTGAACAAGTTTGCAATGAGATAAATCTTGAATGTGTCGTAATTTGCATATTTGGGATGATGAAAAGTGCACCATGGGATTGGCCACCCACAACTTCCTATTCATTGGATTCATCAAAATTGACATATCTGCTTCGGTTCAAAAAATAAAAAGGGGGTTCAGACTTTTGTATTCACCCTGTATAGAAGGGGCAGTTCGGGAACTTTTGAAACACACGGTATAATGCCTAAAGTATGGAGCAATTTTATAGCTAAATGCTTTGTATAAAGGGTCCACGATAAAATAAATTCCTAAATATTTACAAGAAGAGATTTTAGTTAGGGTATTTTTGTTACCACAAAGCTTAATCTTATTATAATCAATCTGTTTATTACGTTGATGAAGGTTCATATAATATGATTTGTTTAAGTTTAGTGGAAGCTCATTTAGCTATATCTTTAAGTTGTTCTTCTGAATCAGCTGAGGCTAAGAATGTGGTGGCATCTGCAAATAACACGCATTGCGCATTGTCAGCAATATTAGAGAGGTCATTAATAAAGAGAGAGAACAGAATAGAACCTTGGGATACATCCTGATTATTAATTAATTTTGGAGAAAGATTTGAACTGACATAAAGAGAGTATTGTCTATCTAAAAGAAAGGAAGCTCTCCAATTCAATGGTAGCCCCCTAAAGCCATACAACGAATTCAAGTTATTTAATAATAAAGCATGAGGAACCATATCAAATGCTTTTTTTAAAGTTAAGGAACAAAGTTAATACAATTTTCTTTAGAGCCATCTGAATATTAACATATTCCGGTACTTCATAAAGAGCTGTGGATATGATTTTACCTGCCAAAAGCCGTGCTGTGCATGGGAAATGAAAATCATGAGAATAAATGAAATTACTTAGCGAATAAAGAACAGTTTTTCAAATGTCTTGGTAAAGAAAGGCAGAATAGAAATGGGTCTATAGTTGTTAAAATATTGATTTCTCCTTTTAAAAATCGGAATTACTTTTGCGTACTTAAGCAATTTCGGGAATTTGTGCTCGTTGCAACATTTGGATTGTTATTTGGATGCAATTTTTATAATCCGCAAACACAGCATCAACGTTATTCTAGGAAAATCAACTATTTTTTTCCTAGACAACCACTCGGGATTTGATTGTGCCATCGCACTATATGAATTATCTTATTGCTGCGTTTTTAAAAAGTTCAGTTCAGTAATTTGTAATTGTAAAACTGTACACGGAATAGCTTAACTCGTTTTAAAAACCACTCGACCTCGTACATAGAAAGGAAAATTCCATCGCCTGGGATCAAACCATGGACTTCCAAGCATCCAGTGGTTGGAGGCAATTTCCCCTTCACTTTTTGCCAATTTCCAAGCAGAAGTTATTTTCTTTTGTTTAATTAAAAATAAATCGTTACTTGCTTTAATAAATGTCACCAGAATTCCAGCGCCACTCTGACTAGACTTTTTTCCCGAAATATTCAGAGAATTTTCCTTTCTTGTAAACCAGGGCACAAAAAACGTGTGCTGGAGAGATGATAAAGGATCTATTTGAACTATGGAGTGAAAAACCTGAAACGTCTCATTAAAGTTGAATGATGTGTTTATTCCCTATCTTGTCTTCCTAATTTGATGCTACTTATTTGAAAAGTGGCGCCACTAATTCGTTTACAAACATTACAAAACATTTCTGGATATTTATTTCGTATCGTTACTTGCAGATGACGCTACTTTAAAATAGTTAACTTGATCATTGCAATGACAACATGTTAGGATAATTTAATTTCCTATAAACAGGCATTATTCTTTATGCTTAACTGTTTTTTTATAAGAACTATCTCAGAGGGGTGTTAGGGATCTCGCATAATAAGAAGCTACAGAGAGCCAGAAAAGGTGGAAAATCCCTTTCGCCGCCATCGAGTGTGTTCAATTTGGTAGCCAAACATCGCAGTTCCACTGAAGAAGGCTGAATCAATTGAACAGTTTGATTCGTAACCATCCTGTTGACACGTTTTCCAAAGACTCTCCACTGTTCGCGGTCGTCTCTTTCCGAGGGCCCGTTTAAGAACACAGACTGCTCATAAGTGTTTGTAAGTGGACACCTATGATATGGTGGAACAGACGCTTTATTTACAGAGTGTCTAATAGCACGTACTGTGGCCTTTTGCCCTAAGCACAGTGTCCACACGCCATGGCATGCTCTCCACCAGTTTCTGGTAGCAAGCAACCAGTATTTTTGCACACTCTTCCTTCAAAGCCTGCACAAGTTGGATGTGCGTTTCCGGTCGCATCGGACGCGCATGAATCTCACGCTCCAATTCAAGCCAAAGTTCAATAGGGTTGAGGTCTGAACTCTGGGCGGGCCACTGAAGTTCCTGAAGATTATCCTCCGTCGTATTGCCGTGCTGGAACACAAATGACCCTTCACCGAACTACTGCCACAATGCAGGAATTATGGAATTGTCTAGAACGTTAAGATATTGTGTGGATGCCAAATTACCCGCGATCACAACCAGCGGACTAAGTCCAAACCAGGAGTTACAACCACACCATCACACCACCACCGCCAAACTTCACTGTTGGGATGACACGCTCAGCAGCCGCTCCCTCGACAAACGCCACACCTAGGTGAGCCCATCCGATCGGTAGGGTGTGAGGCGTGATCCCTCGCACCATATGATGCTCTTCCATCGACCAAGATCGGCCTCGGTGGCTCAGTGGTTGCGTGATCGCCTCTGATGCCCGAGGACGCGGGTTCGACCCTGGCCGAGGATGACGAGGATCTTTTTAGGGGGAACATCCTGAGATCACGCACTTCCTTCGGAAAGGAAGTAAAGCCGTTGATCCCGTGTAGTCGTTTGCCGGCTGCACGGCTGCCGTGTAGTCGTTTGCCGGCTGCTTGCGAGGCAAAATTTGCGGCCCCTATTAACGCCGTCCTGAAATGACCATAAAAGTTGAAAAGGACGTTAGTACCAACAAACTAAACTAAACTCAACCATTGACCAAGATCGTCTCTTTTTACACCAGGCCACACGATGCTGGGCGTTTACAGGGATGATGCTAGGCTCGTAGGCACTAGGCCGACCGGTGTACCTAAAGGAATGGAATTCCTAACGAATCGTTATGGTGCTGACAGTTGTTCCCGTTGCCTGCTGGAAGTCCTGCTTCCGTTGTTCCGCTGGAACAACCCTGTTCTGCCGTACCAACATCTTCAGGCCCCTCCGGTCTCTATCAGTCAGTATGCGGGCTCGGCCACCTCCATGACGTCGTGATTCCACGTCTTCACGTTTTCACTTCGTGGTAATAGCACCTACGGTCGACTTTGGCTCGCACAGTCTGGCCACCGATGTAGCAGCATATGATTACTCCACGTTGAAATCTGCTTTTGTTGGTGGCACTTTACCTCAGCACGTGGTAAGACACCAAATGACTCCAACTACACATTATCTTGCTGTTTTAAAACGACTGTATTCAAATTATTCCCCGAATTTGCATAGGTTGTTCCACTGCGGCAGGTATTCACTTTCAATTGAGCAGTCAATTGAGCCAAAGCCACAAAAATCCATAGGCGATGCGTCAGGCGACTTGACGGATATGCCACTAAATGGAATGGAGCATATTCCGGTATCTTTTTGCATGCTTTCCTTGAACAAGTGAGTTGACGCGACGTTGTGACTCAACGTCTTGTCTTGGTGCAGCCATACTTTGTTTACCTCTGTACCGTACATACCGGGGTTGTCACGGGTAAATGTGGGGCTAAGTACGTTAGTCTGATAATACACTATATGGCGTTCACTTTGGCTTTGACTCAACTGTGTAATGTTAACTTACCGTTGTTGCTTCAACTTGGTGGCACTTTAACGGTAAAAAATGGCTCGGCTCTTGTTGCAGTCGCTTATATAAACATACGCCTCATCTAGAGTGACCACGTATTTCGACTTTTCATCCGCCAGGTATCGTTCATACAGTTTACGGCAGTTGGTACGTCGCTCTTGAACATGTCTCTTGTGTCGCTTCTCCAGTTGTAAATCACGATTTGCAATTGTTCAACCGTGTACACAGATGTACCTATCTTCTATAAAATGGCCCGTTGGGTTGGTATGTTACATCCAGCTACGAGACGCTTTCCGGACGACGTCAGGAGTACGTCTAGTGTATGGTCTCGGATTGACCTGCTTTTTACTCTCAGGAATGGCGCCGCTTCTGGATTTTACTACACTTGATATCCCTTTCTTGAAAAATTACGAAGCCTCGCCTCTTGCATGCTTTTATAATTTCGAAATAGCTGAATTTAACGTCGGAAAGGACGGTTATGTAGCCCACTCAATATCTGTCTAGTTTCGGTGACATAACTCAATGTTTTTAGGTCGCTGTTCGAATAGTAGCTATTTTAATAGCTGTCCTAACAATGCTCCACGTGATAGCTTGCGTGAAGTGAA
>JAHWFO010117521.1:144602-184586 GCA_023313115.1 Rhysida immarginata
GCTAACCGACAGCAACAGCGGCAGTTACTTCCGAGACGGTGGTGTGAGCAGATCGCTAGTGGCGTGAGTCTGTAAAGCCTAGATTAATGAAATTTGGGGGAATAACAGGGTACATAAGACTGTGTATACCGTTAAAATTTTTTGATACAACGAGAAGTTTCCGAATTACGCTGTCAATGCTATTTTTTGATGGTCTTCAAAAATTCAAAACTTTTTAGTGCACAAGTAAACTTTAGGGGGCAGCAGTCTATGGAGACAGAATCTATGCGTGTATATTGAAAAATATTGGATTTTTTGAAATTCTGACTTGGGATTCTTAAAGACCATTAAAAAGTAGAATAGGAATGTCTGTAAGACCCACTCTTTATCTCTTTGTCTTCATCGATAAAATTGGGTTCAAAACTTTAAAAGTTCCACACTTTCAGGGCCTCTTTCTCCTAAACGGTTGAATCAATTGAAAAAAACACTAAGAATAACACATTTCTCGAATATTGTGTACAATCTGAATATACCATTAAACTAGGGGTTCCTATTTAAGATTTAAAAGTTACCCCCTTCCCCCACCCCCAGCATTTAAGATTACAATGGAGGAGGGTAATTTTTTAACTAATGAATTTCCCCCACGAAATAATTCACTTTTGATTTTGGACATTTTTTCGTACAATGCTTAAGTTTCCGAGATATTCAGTTGTCTCAAGATAAATGTATACTATCACCTGTATACTATCCGCTTCCCAAGTAAATGCCCCTGAGTTATTGAAAGTGCCCAATGCGCGCGGTGCAGTCGTGAACAGCTGAGGCATGGCGTACGATAAAACCGTCACTGAACATTTTATGAATTAAAAATTGTTTTCTAATTTTTAGAGTCTTTTTCCATTTAAAAAAGTTTTTAAATAAATTTTTGGCACTATTTTAATTTATGCTTTTTAGTCTTGCTTCTTGCAAAATCTTGTAGTCAATTCTTCATCCTGCAAAGAAAAATAGAGTCGATCTACAAGACTAAAAACAAAATCTTGAAGAAGTCGCCTATCCCTGCAAAGGGATTTTAATTAAATGAAGAAAATTCTGACCGATCACTTACTGCAATTCAACACACTATTAATCAAGCCCTTGTTAAACTTTTTCACTGGAATTCCATTAACCAATTAAATTTAATCTCAACAATACTACCTACATTATCTTCTATCAACGTAACAAATACTTTGTAACCGATAATCAACTCATCCAAATCGTTTAAATACTTGGGGATTCATCTATCACATAATCTCTCCTGGGACACTCACATTAATTCTTTAGCCACTTCCTCGAACAAAAAACTCGGTCTTTTTTCCCGTCTCCGCCACTTTCCCCCTAATATTCTTCTTTTACTTTATTTTGCCTTAATTCAATCATCACTTTGATATGGCATCCAGTTTTGGGGTTCTTCCACTAATTCCAAATTAATCCGCCTTCTTCTTTAATAATCTTATTTAAACTATGGAAATCTGCCTCGGTTTCTCATCTTGTTATCATTCCGATACACCAACTTCATGCCATAATTCTATCAGTGTTTATACGGAGGGTTGATTCAGATAAAATGAGACGACTTTGCAGTTCTGTTACGATGGTGTAATACCATGGCGCCACCATCGGTTGTGTTCGATGTGAGAACCACGTTGTTGGACCGTAATTTCCACTGAAGTAGGCTGAGTTTGAGGGACTCCATGAGAAGTTCGTTCCACACCTGCTGACACACTTTCCATAGCCCATCAACGGTTCTTGGTCGGCGACTTCCGAGCCGTCGTTTCAGGAGACCAAAACCACAGAAATCCATCGGTGATGCGTCAGGAGATTTTACAGGCATATGAGAGAAGGGAATAACTCGTATGCCCGTCTCCTGTTCCATCTTCCTGTAGTAAGCCACAGATGACTTGGCAGTGTGGCTTGATGCCTTGTCCATGTGGATCAAAACTTTTGATTGCTCACCAGGGTACAGACGTGGGATATCCTGCCGATATATGTAATCCATTACAGTACTCTGGAAGTAAGCTGCACTAATTTTACAGTTTCCAGGAACTCGACGAATCGTGAGCAGTCCACGTGAGCAATATCCGGCAACCACCATGAAGCCCTTTGAAAACTTTTCCTTCCACCTTCGGACAAAATCGGATCTGGCCTTGCCCCCTTTTTCGCGATAATTAATTGCCCTGGGTTTGTTGGTGTCATCGAGGTATACCCAAGCTTCATCCAAGGAGACAACCCACTTTCATCGGTCACCTTCAAGATGGTTTTCATACAGTTTTCTGGCGTTGGTGAATCGTTCCTGCACGTGCCTGGCCGACAGTCTGTGACCGCGCGCTTTATGACGTCGCTCCATCCTAAGATTGTCATGAATTATTCTGGAGACTGTTGCCTGTGAAATACCTTTCCTTTGGGCTAGACTTCTATGTGTGGGGGGATTTTCTTTCAGCACTTCAGACCGGATTTCTCGCACCACCTGAGCTGGGCGTGTTGGCTGGGGCTTGTTTCTGGTCTGCTTCTCTGCTCGTCCACGTTCATTAGATGGTCACGATGTGTTCTTTTTGATTATTCGACCCACAGTAGCTTTGGATACCACAATACCATTTCGTTTGCATAATTCCACAATGCACGAAAGACTGAAGTTAGCGTCGGAAAGGCCAAATATATACCCTTCCCAAAAAGCTGTGATTTTGGAAGCCATGTTTCAGCTCGAAATGTACCAAATAACAGCAACAAGTGTATACAAAGCTAATCCCCATGAATATTGGACGAGTCATGCAAATCACATTCCGTAAAGGTCATACGCGGCGTTTAAAGTCGTCTCATTTTATCTGAATCAACCCTCCGTATACAGGGCGATTCTGAAAAAGTGTGTATAACTGTAAGCAGTGTCAGAGGTAACCAGAATGAACATTTTCTTTTAATACAATGTGGGATCGCAAGTACATTGTTCAAGAGCTATCACGTTTTATGTTTATTGCTTTAATTATCACGTTCCTGCGGACGATTCCACTCTTTATTGCACGTTATATAGATATTGAGATCGCTGCTAATCACCAGCGGAAAATGGAACATTACAGTTGGGCAGAACTTGGGGACATGCCCATGATTTATGGAGAAGCACATGGAAGAGATAGTGTTGTACAAAGACTCTATCAAGAGCGCTTTCCAAATCGCAGGATTCCAGGAAGAGGAATGTTCGCCCGCCTTCATCAGCGTATCCGTGACACAGGGACTGTGGACGTTCGTAAGCCTACATCAGGCCGACCTCCATATTTTCGTACAGACGACTTGGAGGAAGATATGTTGCAGCGATTTGAAGCCAAGCCATCGACAAGCACTCGAGCAGTTGCCGCTGCTACTGGAACTAGTCAAACGACTGTGTAGAAGATTGTCCGTTGAAGGCTGTCAAAAGGTGCAAGCTTTGTGTCCTACATATTTTCCCGCTCGTGTTACCTTTGCCACATGGTTCCTGCAGCAGGATCTTGACTGGTCCAAACACGTACTCTTCACTGATGAAGCTACTTTCACCCGTGAGGGTGTGTACAAGACCCACAACAATCATCTCTGGGCAGACATTAATCCTCATGCAACACGAACTCGCGGGTATCAGCATCGTTTCAATGTGAACGTGTGGGCTGGTGTCATTGAATATTATCTACTGGGCCCGTATATCATGCCTAACCACTTGACAGGCGAGAAATACAATCGGTTTCTGCAGGAAACTTTCCCCGAGCTCTTCGATAACATCCCTCTGGATGTTCGACAAAACATGTGATACATGCATGACGGAGCTCCGGCACACTTCGCTCGGACAATGTGCGACACTCTAAACACCGCTTTCCCAGGAAGATGGATTGGGCGAGGTGGGCCTGTAGCCTTGCCAGCTCGCTCACCTGATCTGAACCCACTTGATTTCTCGGTATGGGGCCATCGTCAGAGCCTAGTGCATGAAACACCTGGACACAGCGGATGATCTTGTAACACGAATTGCTGTTGCTGCTGGTGCCATTCAAGATACTCCAGACATGTTTCACCGGGTGCGAGAATCCTTACGTCTGCGGTGTCAGCTATGTCGCACCACTGGTGGCCGTCACTTAGAACGTTTGTTTTGAACTGGCGGCGTTATTGTACCTAATGTTTACGGATTTTGTTGTCTCTTTTGGCATCTAAACCAGAGGACACATGATGTACACTAAAACCGTATTATTGCCATTAACATAAAGAATCTTGCACATAAAACGTGATAGCTCCTGAACAATGTAACTTGCGACCCCACATTGTATTAAAAGAAAATGTTCATTCTGGTCACCTCTGTCATTGCTTACAGTTATACACACTTTTTCAGAATCACCCTGTATAAGGTACTCAACAATCATCTATTAACCTCTTCCTCTTCTTTTTTTCCTTCTCTTAATAAGAGCCACCCCTACACTACTTGTTCGGCGACTCGACTGAAAATTCCTTTGGTTAAACGCAATTACCAGCTTAGAAGCGTTTCATTGCCGGCATTACACTACGGTCCTCACTAGGACAAAAAATTCGCACCTCTCCGAACGTCGCCATTTTTAAATCCAGACTAAAACATTTTATACTATCTAATATTACAACATAACCCCTATTTATCCTTAGTAAATTAACGAACCCCTGCTTTGTGTTTTTCTTTTCTTTTTTTCTCTTCTAACCAGTTTCCTATTTTGTATCTTTTTTACCTTTGCTTATTGTTAACCATCCAGGAATCTATCTGGTCGGCCTACGGCCATACTGGCCCTAGATGGATGCACTGTACATTACCAAATAAATAAATAAATAAATAAAACCATGAAGAGGTGATCTACCCCCTAAATTAAATGAAAAAGAAATTTTAACCCAGTATAGGAATTCGAACTTTGAAAATTTTCATACAGGATAAATTGTCACCGGAAGTGAACGAGTGCGCAAAATTGGTGCCGTTTGAACATTGAGAAGTTGACAAAAAACTGATTGAAAGATATGAGCCAAACAGAAAAGTGAAATTTAATAAAAACTTTGTAACAATAAAAATACATGTGCTCACACGGTGTCTACATGAAACGTCCTTACTTAAAAATATATACAGTGTGTTTTTGAATTGAGTACAGATTTTTGGGAGATGATAGAAGAGGTCCTTAGAAGTAATTTTTTGTCATATGAACATGGGGTCCCCGCAGCTCCGTTTACTTACAATACTGCATTGAACAATCAAATGACACCGTTGGTAGGCCTAGATTATTTTATTTTTAACAATTAACACAAGCAATCTACTGCGTGACTTTTACAGTAATTGTTCGAAATGACCGCCATTTGCTTCATAGCACAATTCGGAACGCCTTATGATGGATTGATGCACGCGTGGAAACAGTTGATACCATGGAATCTCCTTGACGAAGTTTGTCCTAAGACTTTTCAACAAACAAGCACGTGCACCTTGAAATTTCTTTGCAAACAATTACTTTAAAAGTTATTACAGTAGATTGCTTGGGTTAATTGTTAAAAATAAAATAATCTAGGCCTACCAACGGTGTCATTTGATTGTTCAATGCAGTATTGTAAGTAAACGGAGCTGCGGGGACCCCATGTTCATATGATAAAAAATACTTCTAAGGACCTCTTCTATCATCTCCCAAAAAATCTGTACTCAATTCAAAAACACCCTGTATATATTACGTTATCAATTGAATGTTCTACAGTAGGAAAAATAATGATCATTGTATAAACGTATAGCTTATTTCTTAATAATACAAGGTGTAACATAAAAGTTCATCACATGTTAATCGTAAATAGCTCTGCGTTCAATGAACCGCACGCTATTTGAAAGAGGGGAACATCAAGTTTTTGTTCAATGCCAGTAGAGGTCTCTAGGGTGAATAGGTAATGATTTTTCGTTTGAAAAATGGAAGCAAAAATTCTGCGACCTGGATTCGAACCACAGGAACCTCGACTATTATAGCCCAATTGGTAGAGGCGTCGGCCATGATAGTCGAGGTTCCTAGTTCGAATCCAGGTCGCAGAATTTTTCCTTCCGTTTTTCAAACGAAAAATCATTGTCTCTAGGGTACATCTGGAAGACGCAGGGTGGTCCCGTCAGTACTGCCAAGATGGCGAACGCATAATATAAAGCCTTTTTGTGGCCACCTCGATCCGCAGATCTCACTGTTTGCGACTTCTTCTTGTGGGAATACGTAAAAGACCGTGTTTTTGTTCCCCTTTCCGGCAAATCTGGAGGAACTAAAAACTCGAATAACGGCCGCCATTCGTGAAGTGATTTCAGATATTATGCTTCAGCATGTATGGGAGAAATTTGATTATCAGCTAAATGTGTGCCGCGCACAAGAAGGAGGAAACATCAGACATTTATAAACAAAATTTAAGATTATTACAAACATTTCAATATGACGCTGCTCTCTGTATCTTCATTTTTTTTAAATATAGACCTTTGAAAGGCGATGAACCTTTCTATTACACCCTGTATACTGTACATTCATAGGCATTTCAAAGGTATAAAGTAACTTTAAATCCATCAGTTACATGTAAATTATTGTAAGAAAGAAGAACACGGATTAGCCGTGATTTTGGATTAATCGGGGAGACCATCATTACCCCCCTAATAATCGGGAGTTGACTATATCCAGAATTTGAATTTGGCTTTAATTGAGTACGGGTACATACAATTTGCAATAGACCACTTTAAATAAACTTTAAAAATTCAAAACCATTTGAGGAAATTTTGAATTTTCATTATTTAAATTCATTTAAAAAATTATAGTGTTCTAACAAGACAGAGCAATAATTGCTTCATTTATTAATTGCTTAGCTGAATTTAAAAATAAATCTTTGGTAACGAACTGAGAATGTAAGTTAACTCTAAACAATGCTTCTAACTTATATTGCATTGTCAATAACTTCTTCTAAAGACAACATGGAAAGCAAACGCAGCCGATTAATAGATTTTTCGCGAAAACCTATTTTACTCTAAGTAAGATGTGCTAATGTATTGGTATTGAAAAAGTTTGTTGGTATTATTTGATATTTCTTTTTTCTCTAGGGTTTGTAAAGAAACATCACCAGCGAAAGCTTTTATCCAATTTTCCTGAATGGTTTTCCAACATTCTTTCGGTTTTTCGTATTTCCAGACCTTCCATCGGATTTTCGATAAAGAGTTACCTTCTGAGTGTTTTTTCCTCTCTGTATAACATTCGTATAAACGTTAATGTATCTCTTGCATTATACGAAAAAAAAAATTTGACTTGCTGAAAATGGAAATTTTAATATTTTTTCTTCCTTTCGAATAAAATAGCCCGCCCTTTGCCCTTCCTTTTCAGTTCTTTGAATTTTTCTTTTGGATTGGAAAAACATAATTATCAGAAGAAAAATTTTGCCAAAGGAAGCCTGAGACGGGCAAAGTGAGTTATCTATCAATAATCGATTTTTTGAGTACAAAAGAACAGCAGAGGTTCCAGGGAATAAGACCAGCTGTTTTTATGTCTGGCAATTCTTGTCTGGCGATTGTCTGTTTGATGCTAATTTTACCATTGAACCGATTTCTATACCTACGTTACAAATTTATATCGCCATATCGAAGTCCTTGAAAATGAACTCATTAATACAATTAGAACTAATTTCTGGGTGTATTAAGAATACAAAATAAGTCAAATGAGATAGCAATTGATTCGCCAAATCCGCTCGCACAACAACATTTTAGATATAATCGATAAAATGCTACAAGGTTGTCCTCCATCTATATCTTGACTCAGATTATTTTGAGTAAAAACAATGGGTCCGAATTGCAACGATTTCTCAATAAGAACGTAATTGCTGAATTAATAATTTTATTATTTGTGGCTTTCTTACTACATTGTTTTGAGGAATGCAGCATATTGTCCCATTTAAGACGCGAAATGATGGCCATGTTTGTGGAAGAATCTTACAGAGAATTGATCTCGTTATTATACACCGCCATCATTCCTCGGGCTTTGAGCTCACTTCATTTTATCTGGATAGATTCGATCCTTGTTCTTTTAACCGAACAGTTTATAAACAGTTTTAATGTGTCCCCATAAGAAGTAATCCAACAGGAACTGATCAGATGATTTTAGGGGCAAAGCCACTGGATATCCTCGACTAATCCAATTATGTGGAATCTTGTTGATTCAATAATATATTCATGCACCTGCTAATTCATTCAAAATATAAACCATCTTGCTGCGGTATGGTAAGAGGAAGAACGTCTCCAACAGTAATGGCAACTCTGCTTGCAAGAGATGAAAGTTCTTCTTTCACAGGAACGATCATATGGGGCCAATCCTGCCAACCCCACAAGACTATACCGCTGTTGGCTAGTAAATTTTTTTGTAGATTTGCAGAACAAGTAAAGGAAGAAGCCGAACTGATCATTTGGATTCACCTAGAACGGAAAGCGGACACGGTCAGGAAGGATAGTGTTTGAATTGCGATTAGCTATGTGGAATGTGAGAGGACGAGTGAAATGCCATGAAAGGGCGCTGATAAATGAGATGTGTAACCATAGTTTAGACGTTGTGTCTGAGTGAAACGTTCCGAAAGGAATTTGTGAGAAATGAAGTATCTGTTGGCCTGTGATCTAATTTAAAAAGACTCACTCAGCTCCTTTGATAGTGGCATTTTACCTCAGCAATGGTGAAACACCAAATGACTCCACATGATCTTTATGTTTTATAAGGAATGTATTCAAATTTATTGCCCAAATTTCCCCAAATTTGCATAGGTTGATCCACTAAGGCAGGTGTCTACTTTTTAAGTGTCCAATTTAAGTGTCTCCGGATTTTTCTTTTTCCTTTGCTTTAGTGACGCAAAAACAAAGCCTCCCGATACCAATTTACCCGGAGCTGCCTTATATGTGACGTCACGAAGGAAATGCCCGAGGAACCATAATGAGCTAGTGCTGCAAAGGATCTTTCTGACTGCCGTATATGCTCCAGCGGATGGTGTGATAAGGATAAGTTCTGGAAGGAAATTAATGAATGCCATAGCAATGAGCGAATCTTTATTACGGTGATTTGAACGACTGTAAAGGCGTGGAGTGCAATTGGAATGATTGTTGATCACTGAGCGTCTTTTTTCTTTAAACACAAGATATACCTGTGAATACCGTAAAAAAGGGGTCTGAGGACCAGGACTGATCTGGCTTTGTGTGATGATAGGCTGCGTGGTAATGCTTTGAATTCACGAGTTGTAAAGGTGCAGATATTGGATCAGATCATTATCATGTGATCTGTGGAACAGATCTTCCGAAAGGATGGAGAAATGTCAGAAAGGTCAGGTTCGCATGCGAAAGAAAACGGGCGATTATGAAGACAGACTGAATGAGAAGTTGGATCTATTTAAAGTACGTACTGATAGCATCGAAGGAATGTGAGTGTATTTAAAAAATTGTTTGGTAGATTTTGCTAGAGATATGATGCAGTGAAATGAGGATTGGCCTAGTGAAAATAAATGCATGGTGAAGTGAAGAAGTGCTACCATGTGTGGCAGAAAAATGCGTATCTAGGAATGTTGAGTGAGACGTTAAATGAAGTTGGTGCAGAAGAGTATAAGAGATGCAAGAAGGAATGCGCACGTATGATGAAAGTAAGTAAGGAAAGATTGGCAGGAGAAAGAGATGAGAAACTTCAGAGCGCTTTTGAAAAGAATGTTATGGAAATACAGTCCTTATATAAATTAGGGAGTATTTCAAAATGAATATGAAGCGATAAACAAAAAGCATTTATTTTTGTTTAATAAACAAGACCATCAGAAAACCAAATGACAAGTCAAAGAAATGCAAAACCAAATTTTCATTTCACTGGTCAAATTGCACTATATAAAAGGCCTGAATGTATTGGTCAATTTCCCTGCTCTTGCAATGACCCTGCAATGCGATTTGCCTGAATCCGAAGCCTGGAGAGCCAAAGAACGATTTGAAGCTGAAAAACGCAGACGACAGTGGCAACAACACTTGGAACATCCCAAAGCGTGATTAGCAGACTGTGAAATCGCTTTCAAGGGATTAGCTTAGTGTAGAGTCACCCATCTGCCACAACAGCAAGAGTTGATCGCTACTTGACATTATTGGCAAGAAGAAATGGGCGTAGCAATACGACGCAGCTGCGAGGGCAGTTTCTTCTGCCACTGGACGACGGATATACACCCAGACCATATTAAATCGGCTTCATCGTGCTAGACTGTATGCTCGACGACAAATAGCATGCATTCCTTTATCTGCTGAACATTGTAGAAATCGTAGAAGATGGCTAATGAGCATCGTGATAAATGAACAACTGTTTTCTTCTTTGATGAGTCAAAGTTCACGTTGGCTCGACTGCATCTGCAGCCTGACAATCGTCATGAACAAAGGACACGGGAGAATCTATCGTTTCATGCTAGATAGGGGCTCCTTTGGTGGTGTGGAATCATGGTATGGATTGGCATCAACATTAGTGATCGACCGACCTCAAAATCATCGGAAACGGAATATTGACCTACTATCAGATATCGAGATGTGATCCTGCACCCAATAGTGTTGTTCTACATGGAAGCAACTTTCTTTTCATGGACGTTAATGCAAGGACCTACCGTTCGCATCTCGTCAACGTCATGCTTTAGGAGGCAGGAATCGAACGTAGGTCATCACTTTCTCCAGACCTGGATCTCATTGAACATGCCTGGGATGCACTGGGAAGACATCTGACAAATCGTACAATGCTTACCACAGAACTATTTGAGCTGAAAGTTTCCTGGAGCAAGAATGGGGGGGGGGGGTCCCACAAGAACTGGACAATCTGAACCTGTCCACGCCTCATTGCTGTCAATGTGTTTTCGTTTTTCAAGATAAACATACACTTTACTGAATCTTCAATGTGTGGAACTCTTGTCCAGTTTAACAAGATTCTGTTCACCTTGTTACTCAATCATGATACTTGATTTTGCGTTTCATTTGCTTTGCTGATGTTCTTTTTTAATCAACAAATATCAAATGCTTCTTTTTATCGCTTCATATTCATTTTGTAATATCTTCTAATTTTTGTGGGTGTTGGACTCCGCCAAGGGTGCGTACTGCTATCAGATATAGAGATGGGATCCTGCACCCAATAGTGTTATTGTACTTATAATGGAGCAGTTGGAAACATCTTTCTTTTCATGAACTGGATAGACAGGGGTAGCCGAGGCGATCAGCGTGTTTGTATGAGCAATTGCTTGGTGGAGAGATTGCTCTTTTCTGACGACCATGCCCTCATTGGGTCTTCTCGCACTAACCTTCAGCATGCACTAGACCTTTTGCAGCCAAATGTGAAGAGGCTGGGATCAAAATCAGTGTGGCTAAGACTGAGGTTCTGCTCCTTTCAAGACAGCCTGCTCAGTGCGCTCTCCATGTTAGGGAGCCCCATTGAGACAGGTGGAGAAGTTCAAGTATCTCAGGATTGCATTCACGAGTGGTGGGCGGCAGGATAAAGAATTGGATGCTCGGATCGGTGCAGCAAGCTGTGTCAGACGTGAAATGTGGCAATCCGTGGTAACGAAACATGAGCTGGGAAACAAAGCCAAACTTTCCGTTTTCAAATACATTATTGTCCCCATTCTCATCTATGGTCATGAGTCTTGGGTAATGACCGAAAAAGTGCGATCGCGGGTGCAAGCGGCTGAAATGAGATTTCTGAGAGGTGTGGCACCCTACTAGATAGAGTGCACAGCCGCACGATAAGGGAGTCTTTAAGTGTTGAGCCTCTACTTCTCTGCATTGAGAGATCTCAGTTGCGCTTGTATGGCCACGTGATACGGATGCCGCAAACTGGTTTTCCTAGGCAATTGTTATTTTACAAGCCGGTGGGTAAGAGACCAAAGGGTCGGCCTAAAACCAGGTGACTAGTCTACATTGAGAATCTGGGTTCGAGTCGCTTGGGCATTACCATGGAGGACATGCGCCTGATGGCGGAAGATCGCGATCGCTGGAGTTTCTACATAGAGCTGCTATTCCAGCGACCTTAACGGACAAGTGGGTTTGAAAAGTAAGTACTGTATATTGTAAATATAAGAAAGGACTGTGAGAGATTGGTGAGTCAGTTGAAAATCAAAAATGTTAGAATGTTCTGGGATGGAAATGTTATGATAGAGAGATGCACAATATTTCTAAGAATATTTACAACAAATAGAATTAAAATACAATTATAATGGCAACAGAATAAAACAAAGTCACAATTACAAAAATCTAAAAAACTACATAATAATGTGTGTCAGAAATTAAGGACGAGCTTCGTCCGAAATTTACAGACAATAAATACGAAAGAGAAGAGAAAAAGAAGTGAGCGAAAACGATTTACCGAAAAAACACCCCTGCCGGGAATAAGAGAAGACGGACGAAACCAATCCAAGAGGAAGAAAGTGAAAAGGGTAGGAAGGAAGAGAGTGAAGAAAAAGGTATTCGTATGATGAAAGGATTAGGAAGAAAACAGGTGACAACACGAAGGAGTTCGAAGAAGGAGATTCGATAGCAAATGAACTCGAGCAAAATAGGAAAGACTTTAGAGGATGGTGTGCGAGAAGAAAGGTAGCGAGCAATAGATTTATAGAGGAACGTAGAGGAGCAACGGAGATAGCGGAGAGCCCCGTCCACAACACGGAAACTCCTGCTGCGTCCCGGAAGGAGGAACGACGAGCCGAAGGAATTCCGTCCGAGGAAATTTCTACCGAGGCGATTAGCGAGCAGGCGGCATTGCGCGAACTGGCGCCAGCTTCCGCGTTTTGCCCGGCTTGCGTAGACACCCGCTCCCGACGACGTTCACGTGAGTGCGCAACCCTTTGCTTACTTGTTAATTAGTTTGTGCGAGTGTTAAGTGTTTGTATCTACACGAATAATTAATCTAATGGAAACGTTAAATAGTATTTTGTTCCTGGTCCGACATACATCACGTAAGGTTTAATAACTGCATTCTAATATTTGTGACATTTCTATTTCATGTGGATATTAGCGGGTCCCTTTCCACGAGCTTCCCTTTCCAGAAGAAAGCGAGTTCTTCGCCGACTTATGCCGAATCGTCCCGCATTCAATGCCACATTTACGGTAGGACCTACGTCCGACGCATCTGCGACATTTCTGATAAGTAAGTGACTTACTTTATTTATTATTAATTCAGCCACAGCATAGATTTCGCTACTACCCTCAATTCGGGCTATTACCCTATTATGGCTAATTCTCCTCCTTGTGTCTTCCCAATAGGAAGGAGCCCCCACCTTCCTCATGGTGGGCATAGAATCTTTCTTGGTTTTATTCAGAGACACGGATGAGACAAGCTCTAGCAATATGATGGCTTCCGCCGTATCGGTTCCCCGGATTACAAGCACTTATATTTCAGTCTAATAGCACTGTTAAAGACTTTACCTTTACTGGTTTCTAGTATAACCACTTCGGTTTCTTGTATAACCACTTCGGTTTCTCGTATAACCATTTCGGTTTCGTGTTAAACCACCCCTTACAGTTCATTAAGCATTAAGCATTTACCTTACTGTTGAATTTAGTCAAATTATCACCCTTAACATTTACTGTGTACTAATTAGTTCATTGTTTATTTAAGGTTATTCTGTTAATCGAACGCCTCCCTCTTACTCTGCTGTCACACACCCAGAGGCTTGCAGGAAAGCCGTGACAATGTGGATTGTATAATTACAAAATTGAAAAAACTCTTTAACCACAATAGTAATGTTGTGGTTAAAGAGTTTTTTGCAATTTTGTAACTAAGAATATTTGTTCACTCTTTATTGACGAGAATGATGAGATAGAGGTAAAGGAGATGGATGAATGTGAATATGTTCACGATAAGAGAATGTCTTCATTGTTTGTGACTTTCCGGATTATTTCCTGTGGGGATACGTAAAAGACCGTGTTTTTGTGACCCCTTTCCGGTAAATCTGGAAAAGCTAAAAACTCGAATAACAGCCGCCATTCGTAAAGTTCCTCAGATATGCTTCAGCAGGTATGGGAGGAATTTGATTATCGGCTAGATGTGTTCCATGCAGCAGGAAGAGGACACATCGAACACTTATAAACAAAAATTAAAATTATTACAAACATTTCAATATGTCGCCTATCTCTGTATCTTCATTTTTTAAAAAATATAGATTTTTGAAATGTGATGAACCTTTCTGTTACCCCCCCCCCCACTTTTATAAAATGAAAACCATTAAACATACCGACGTCAAATTTGCATTGATATTCTTTAATCAATGCAACACTGAGCCTACAGTAAATGTTCAAAGTGGCCCCTATTCTCCTGCTTGCACAAACGAACAAGACGACACATATTCTTGGAAACGCTTTGCAGCATGTTCTCTAGAGTGGCGCGGATTTCCCAGCGAATGTTTGCTTTCAGTTCGTCTAAAGTGTGTACCTTGTTGGCATACATCCGACCTTTTAAATATTCCAACAGGAAATAATCCGGGGAAATGAGTTCCAGTGAACGAGATGGCCAAATTTCCTTTGAAAGTATACTCTGTCCTCAAAAACAGATTGCACCCGTTCCATTGAGATTCAGGCTGTGTGAGCTAGCTCCGTCCTGTTGATAGTAACCTTGTCTGCATTCAGTATCATCTAACTGCTCGAATGTGTTGCAAAAACGTTTCGCAGTAAGAGTGGTGCAACGCATTTCCAAGAATACGTGCCGTCGCGTTCGTTTGTGCAAGCAGGAGAATGGGGGCCACTGTGAACATTTACTGTAGGCTCAATCAGTGTCTTATTGATTAAAGAATATACACTGTAAATTTGACGTCGGTAGGTTTAATGGTTTTCATTTTATGAATATATCTATGGGTGAACTGACTTTTGCATCACCCTGTAGTATGCCCCTCATTGAGTGTGACTGTTAATTGACGCAGTGAAGTGTCTCACTTACGAAGGGCTATTCTGTTCAGATGTCTCTGGCCACGAGCATTTAGCAGCCCGTCGTCGGCTATGCGCTGTCCATGGTAGAAGGTAATGCCTGAAATATGAGGCACTCTCTGTACACCTTTGACACTGTGGATCGAGGAATGTCGAATGCCCACACCACTTCAGAAATGGAATTTCCCATACGCGTAGCTCCAACTACCATTCCGCGTTCAAACTCTAATAATTCTCGTCGTGTAGCCATACCACGTTACAAGACGTTTTAGACGACTGCTAATAGTCGCATTGACAGTACTGATACCACTCTGCCTATTGACAGCACTGATACACCTTTTACGCGATGGAAGCGACACCTGAAAATTTGCATACGAAGCTCTCATGAATTTGCGTCAAATACGTCATGCCACCACGGGATACTCAAAAAGATTATGGTACAGCAGCGCTCAGAAAATAAGGCACGAGTACAATTTTTTATGTAAATTTAAAAACGATTATCGGACTGAACCAATATTTTAAAGGAGGGTGTAGAAAGGTGAAACACTTCATAAGACCCAAACAATTGGGAGATAATTCTCATACAAAAACTGAGCAGACACTTTTGCTGGTTTGGCGACATTCAAAAAATAAGGCACAGGTCACTTTTGCTAAAAAAAAAAGTAAGTTTCTATTGTCACCAGAAAATGCATAAAAATAACTATACCCTCCTTTAATTTTTAATAGGAAAATGTCAAATCAAAGGGTACATCTCGATTTGAAGCTCCAGAAGGCAATTGCAAAAGCCGCTGAGGAGGGGAAATATTACAATGGCATTGCATCTGCTTTCGATGTTCCAAACAGTACAGTAAGCTCAGCCCAGATATACTACAGTGGATTTGAACCGTGAAATACAAGAGGCTCATGGGGTTAAAGTTAGTGTTTCCACAACAAAACTGCGTCTAGTAGAAGCAGACTTGAATGGTAGACGTCCTGTAAAGAAACCTCTCGTTACAGCAGCGAGCAGGAAGGCCCGACTTGCCTTTGCAAAGAAGTGCCAGCACTGGAACTCCAACGAATAGGCGAAAATCCTCTGGAGTGACGAATCTAAGTTTCTGCTTTTTGGAACAGACGGAATACAGTTTATTCGACGCCCCAAGAACAAATGTTTCAATCCAAAATACCAAGTGCCCACACAGAAGCATGGAGGGGGATCTCTTATGGTTTGGGGTTGTATTAGTAAAAGTGGGGTGAGTCCTCTTGAGCGTGTTGTTGGTACTATGGATAAGAATATGTACAGAGATATTCTACAGAACCACATGCAACCACACGGAAAAAACTGCATGCCCAGAGGCTGGCTATTCCAACACGACAACGACCCCAAACACACGTCCAACCTTGTTAATCATTACCTGGCTTCCAAAAAAGTTCGAGTATTTGACTAGCTATCGCAGTCCCCTGATCTCAACCCCATCGAACATCTCTGGGAGGTTCTGTTTCGTCGCTGCAAAGACAAAAAGGCATCGAACGTGGATGAAAAATTTCAAATGCTTCAGGAATAATCATGACAAAGTTAGTCGATTCTATGCCTAGCAGATGTCAAGCTGTTATCAAGAGTATCGGCTATCCGACTAAGTACTAATGTATGACATCATCTCCTTTGATTTCTCTATTTCGTTTCAGATTTGCAACATGTTTGGTATGAAATATGTATCAGAATTTAACCAGTGCCTTATTTTTTGAATACACATAAAAGACAATTTTCTTTTTACAGCAACATGTTATAAAAGAATTGAGATATTTTTATTTATAAAGTTGCATTTCCATGTCATCTACCACTTGTTGAAAAAAGTTGTACCCGTGCCTTTTTTTTTCTGAGCGCTACTGTACGTTCCTTGAAAAATGTAATATGCTACAGTTATTTCTCGATTTTGTATGTGCGAAAGTCTAGATCAACCTTGAATGACCTTTGATATCAATATTAGACCCTTAAATTTATTTCTACTTTACACATATTTTGAGGTTTTGAAAGTATTGTTTTAAAAGTTTGAATAAAAGGCAAACTTATAATAAGAAAAGAATGACATTGGAGGAACAAAGAATTGCATGTCTGGTGTCGTTTAATTGAAGTGATTTCCGCTACGTTTCTTTCATGCTGTGTGCTGCCCAGGAGGATTAAAGGGTGATGATGTTGTTGTTGTGGAAAGCTTCGTTAAATCTTTAACATGAGTGTAAACAGGCATAAACGACGAGAATAGTAACAAATTACAGACAGTGCAGCTCTATGACTGTTATTGTTGTCGAATTTCTCTACTTTATTTTTGACCCCGACGGCTAAAGTATTTTTAAGACGAGTAATTTAGTAAGTAAGTTTTATTTTTATTTTGTTCAAATAAAGAGAGAAAACTAAAAGGAAGCCTTCTAGAGTTCCCTTAATTTCCCTTTTATGCCAGGATCTAATCAGAACGCCTTAATTATCTCTAAGGAGAAGATCTTTTTTGCATAAGAGGCACCTGGGGCATTGCTATTTGCTTCAACGATCATAAGAGCTGCAAAAAGATAAATCATGAAAATGAACGTCAGTTGCAATTAACAATTCTTTGACGATTTCGATCTCGTTCTCTTCTGCCTAATACTTCTGCAAAAGCTGCAAGCTCGCTCGTCGTTAAAATATGAGATATTCTCTAGTTTTTTTATGTGACCTACCCGATGAACCTCGTAACCAAAGAAAGTTTTGTAAATTTAAGCTCCTAATTATAATTATAACTAGCAAAGGTACCCGGCGTTGCCCGGGATAATTACACTTGGATGTAAACAGAACAATCTCAAAAAATTAAATTAAATTTTGCAATATCTTAAAAATAAACACATGAAAATGCTTAGAATTAATACAGTAAAAATTCTTAATGAAAATTCGAAAAAAATATTTTTAAAGGCTCACAATGGCTGGACCTCTCCAATAATTTCTTACTCACGTAATCTTACCTCAGATGTATACTTAGTGTTGTTGCAATTTCCACTCCTCTGTCGATGTGTTGAAGCAAAACTTGGCCATTCATCACTTTGTGCAGTCTAGCAGACGCCGATTCTTCTATTTACTTGCTTCCCATTTGCTCAATACATCACGGAGCTAAAGGAGTGCTTCCTCTGTCGTCTTTCCACTCTTTCTCAATAGTCTGCTAACTCTTCATTGTCTCCATTTACTGATCATTTTTAAAGATTTTCAAGAAATTGTTAAGTACTAAGAACTCTCTTTTCTAAGAAAAGCCTGAATAACAGGAATTCTATGCAGTGTTACAAATTGAAACTTATCCATATTGCATTGTTATAATTCTTGGAAAGGACTGCTTTATCATTGCATCATCATTTTAAGCTCATTGTTATTGGTGAATTGCGTGTTGAAACCATTGTTGATACCTATTGTTGCACAAACTTTTATTTGCATTGTTGGTCATGAGATATATATTGTTGGTCCGTGCAGAGTGTTTGTGAATTGCGTGTTGATACCATTGTTGCAAAAACTTTATCTTGCATTGTTGGTCATGCGATATTTCTCATTAATATGCCCTGCTATAACCATGAATATCGATTTTTTATCAATAATTATTATTTTTTCGAAATCTGAAGTAGACAGTGACCTTCCTCATGCTTTGAAGGTCATGTATGCGAAATTTCATCAAGATCGGAATAAAACTGTAGATTTGTATAAAAAACGTACAGACCCACCCACAGACAGACCCACAAACATCCTTCTTTATATATATAGATAGATTAGGACATCAATTTTATAGTCTCAAGAGAGTCGATAAGAAAGTTTAAATTATATCTTTCCTTTTATCAGAATACGAGCTTTACTTAGACTTCTAACCACTTTCAGTGTATTTCGAAGAATCAACATGAACTTCGAGATTTTATAAAATATGTCCAGTAAGACGGTCAATGTCACAAAACTAGCTAACAAGATTCATTAGTAATCTCTGGAAAAGAGACGTGCCAATAAATTATCGTTGTGGAATAGTGGTTACTTCTTTCTTCTTTGTGCTAATGAAAAGATAATTATAATAGGAGAAGAAAGGAGGAGGAAGGAGAAAGTAGGAAAATTAATAGAGTGCGACTTTTTCCTTGCTTAGAATTTTCCCGTTAGGAAGAGTCGGCAAAGGGATGCAATTTCATCTTCAACTAAAATTGCAATTTCAAGTTATAGCAAGTGAATTCTTTTCAGGCGGGGATTACCTTATCGTGAAATGTAATTTAGTTTTGATAAAATTTAGAATACTTATTATTTACCGGCCTAACTATGTTCATACTCAGGAAGTGGTCAATATATTACAGGAACTCGATCCAAATACTGATCACTTAGTATTGGGTGATTTTAATGTGGACTTTGCCTGCAGTACTCCAACACGTCAGATTATACTTGACTCCACTGCCCTTTTTCATTTTATCCCCGCAATACATGAGCCAACCCGTGTGACCGCAATAACTTTGGTTTGGACTTTCCAAAACCTACAATTAGGCGTACTTCCCAAATGTGATCACTACATAGTCTCATTGGTTTTTAATTTTCCAGAACAGGCTACCATCAAAAAGACTAGCCAACCACACATTTGCAAAAGATATTCTTTTAAAGAAGTTGACTGGGTTAAGTTTGCATCCTTACTTTCTACACTTGGCTAGTTACCATATATGAATATGCAAGATGTGGATCGATAGAGTCCATCTTAGAACAAGCAGGTCTTACTTTTAAACTATATACAGGACACCCCAAATTTATTCTTTGGTGGAACAATAAGATAGTCCAATTGAGGACGGAGAGAAAACTACTCTACAACCATGCTATCTCATCAAAAAAAACCAACACGAATGATCTTTTAGAACTTAAAGCCCACAACAAACTATATAAAAAGGCCAAAAGAGTGTTTCTTATGACATCTAATAATTACTTTGATTTGTGGAAATTTGTGCGAAGAACCTGCCAGAAGGAAAAAAGTGGATTTAAAAATGTATATGTGCTGCCATATTTAAATTGGATCGACAATCCCTTATAAGTCCCATTACCGGAGTCTTTGCCTAATCCGTGTCATCTTCCTGATTAGGATTCGCCCCCTAACCTGCCTCAGAAAATTTATTGGACTAAAAAGATAATTAAATTAAAATATAATAAAAACGATGCAAGCCTAAACTACTTAGTTGTGAAAAATTGGGGCTACTGTGAAAAAATTTATTGGCCCATTTAATAAGGAAAATTTGGGATACAGGACATACTGGCAAGTCTTAAACAGACATTCATAAAGTCAATCTTCAACGCGGGTGATGTGAATGATTTAAAAAAATTATAGGCCAATAATCTCTTCAATAACCGTATTCAAAATAATAGAGAATATCATTTTTGGTCCCATGATTAGGTATCTCTGGGAGAGAATCCCTCCCAAACAATATGGAGGTCGACCCAACACTTCGGCACAAGATCTACTCTTATCTATTCAACTAGCAGCTATAGAAGCCTGTAAACACCAATTGGCTATCATTTGTGTCGATCTTGCACAGGCTTTTAAGCATTCCTTGTGGTGGACTCCTTTTCATTTTGCGTGCGGAGTTTATTTCTTCTTTTTGTTTTCCAGTTCTCGGAGTCGCTGGAATTTAATCTTAATTAAATTTAATTAATTTAATTTAGTTTAATTAATTTAATTAATTTTAAAGAATTTAATTAACCATCAGATCATTTCATAACATTCGTGGCACAAATTACGCCTAGTACCAGCTATCGGTGAGTTAAACATGCTGGTTTCACTAGATTTGCGGCGTTCTCCGTCCTGGCGCTTCTTAGACTGTCTCTGTTTATTGAAGTCTTATCTTGACTTCGGAATGCGTAGGAAATGCGTTTAATGTCCATTCTTTTTACTACGCGTAATTATTTTTTAAACTGCAAATCGCGGATAATATCAACGGCCTCTTCTTCGAGTTCCATCCCGTCCTTCACTTGGATGCAGAGGGACCCAATGAACGCCTCTGTCTCGGGACTCTCATTGAACTGTCTAGAAACTATGTCGGCTCAAGCTTCTGCTTGTTGCTTTTTTTTTTTTTTTTTCGTCGTTTGTCGTTATGAGCAACGGCAACTTCTATAACCGTAACCTCCGCATATAGCCTTTACATTTGCGGAGGCTACGCCATGGTGGAAAGAAAGAATGGTGTCTTCATGCGCATATCGTGACGTGCTGTGGATTGCACGGCCGTTGCAAAAGGACACGCGGGATATGTATCGCTCGTATAAAATTTAATATTAAAATGTATTTAATTTTAATCATCATTTTCTGCTAAATACAAGACTTCCCCTAATAGTAAGTACCGGGTGGTTATAATTAAACTTCCCCTATAAACGGCATCCTACAGCACAAACGGGTGAACGGAATGCAACGAAATTTTGTATATGGGCTATACACGAGATGCGCTCACGGAATTTCGAAAAAAAATTTTTAGTTCCAAAATACCCACCAGAGGGCGCCTTTTCGGGAAAAACATGAAATTTAACACAATGAACTACCAAAACGGGCCGTCGGTACCATGACATGCTGCAGACGTTTGTTGTAACGCAACTACAGCAAAGGCGGGTCCTTACATCGACCATTTTCATGCAGGATGGTGCGCCCCCACATATCCATGGGTTCGCGAAGGCGCTATTGCTCCAGCACTTCACAGAGGAACGTGTTATTAATCGCTCCTTTCCTAATTCATGGCCACCACGTTCGCCGGATCTAATTCCGTGCGATTTTTAGTTATGAGGCTATTTAAAGAATCTGGTGTATCGTGGAGGTGTTGCGACGTTGAATGACTTAAATAACTCCATAACGCTTCATGTGCGAAGCCTCACAACTGATCAATTACGATCTGCTGTTGAACACACTGTCCATCGACTTGAAATTTTGCAAGTGAATGAGGGTGATCACGCGGAGCACCTTTCCCTACATCGTCCTGGACACGATTAACAACTGCTCCTCTTGTGCAATTTCGTCGTAATCTGTTCTTATTTCTGCAAACTGAACTGTTTTTGTTTCTCCCTTACCTTTACTTAATGTGATCAGAAACTAGTCAATAAATGTTAATATTGTTTCTGTATTCCGCTTTGGTCGTTTATTGTGTTAAATTTCAGGTTTTTCCCGAAAAGGCGCCCTCTGGTGGACATTTTGGAACTAAAAATTTTTTTTCGAAATTCCGTGAGCACACCTCGTGTATAGCCCATATACAAAATTTCGTTCCATTCCGTTCACCCGTTTGCGCTGTAGGATGCCGTTTATAGGGAAAGTTTAATTATAACCACCCGGTATTTAATATGTTACGTATGTTGTTTCTAATTGGTTACGATGGCAATGACGCGCGTATTTTGCAATTCAAATGAAGTCATGCGCGAAACTGTTCATAATTGAGAATCAAATTCACACACCATCCTTTCTTTCCACCATGGGTTACGCTATAACCACGGTCATTTAATCCCCTGGTCTGTTCACACGCGCAAATTCCGTTGTTGTAGTAAACAATGGGATTGCTGTATTTATGGAAGAAGCGCTTGTAGTCCTCTCTGTTGCGTGAATTTGGCTACATCTCAAACCTAACAATATAATTTAACGATCGTACAACGTAACAAAACTGTCAGCTGATGTTACGTATTTGTTGCTGAACACGTAATAGTAGCTGACAGTTTTGTTAAGTTGTACGATCGATCGCCGCCCAGGTGGCGAAGTGGCTAACACGCTGACTTCTGAGCCACTGGGTCGTGGGTTCGAGTCCCACCACGGGCATGGTTGTTTGTGTTTGTCCCCTTATATTGATGATCCTATGTATAAAAGCGTATTCTGCTGTATATGGTATGCATATTGAAGAAATAAAAAGTGCAATTTCTGTATAAATATCGTTGTTATGTCGCATAATTTCTGATCAGCTAGTCTCCTTACTTCCTGGAGATGAAGGCTGTGAGAAGAAGAAGAAGAAGTTGTACGATCGTTAAATTATGTTGTTAAGTTTGAGATGTAGCCAAATTCACGCAATAGAGAGGACTACAAGCGCTTCTTCCATAAATATAGCAATCCCATTGTTGACTACAACAACGGAATTTGCGCATGTAAACCACGGTCTATAGATATTCATGGTCATCGACCTCTATTGTTAAAATGAAGCTAAAGTTTCTAGCTCCCGGTAGGGCGGGAACTCTATTGAAAAGTGGCGCGCATGTACAATCTGCCCAACTGCGCCTGCAGCGCCACCCTATCGGCAGACAGAAACTTTACTTTCGTATTCAGCTTCAATGAAAATCTCTATCGCAGGTTGCGGTCTGGAATAGTGCGATCTATGCGGCACCTGGCGCGATCTGTTTTCATTAGCTTCTCGAAACAATGGAAAATGGCCGAAGCTCGATGACCATGAATATCTATAGACCAATGACGTATATTAAAGATAGACTCCGAATCCTATTGTTACAGCGGCAAAAAGTGAAGCAAATTGAGCCATGATAGTTCTGGACAGGAGTGAGCCGTGGAGTAATTACTTGTCTGGCTGCTTTCTTTTTGAAGATTTTGGGCCCGAGGAATAATTAATTCAAAACCATTATTCAAAGTTGTTCTGCATACAACTGTACAAACAGACAAGAAAAAGTATCAGGAATCATTTTCCACAAAAATAAATCAAAATTACGTAACTAAAATGAAAATACGTTACTGAAAGACAATCGAAACGAAATTGAAATTGAAACCATGATCGAAAAATTGTTTATAAAATATAATGATAAAATACTTCAAATACAAAGTAAACGAAAAGATAAACTTATCACTCCGTGATCGGCGTGTGAAAGAATTATTAATCAGCTACTCTCGCGTTTAGCCATGTGTTTTGCATCAGATTCACTCACTTTAAGCCATGACAGTTCTGGGCATGGAGCTTCCCAATTTGCTTCAAGTTACAACAATAGGATTCGGAGTATCTTTAATATACGTCATTGCTATAGACCGTGATGTGAACAGACCAGGGGATTAAAAGACCGCGCTATAACATAATGCTTGCTATCGTGTGTTTCATTGTTATCTCTTCAGATTCGTTTCATTGTTTAAGTTATCATCGTCAATCCGGGGAATCCATAAACTGCGTCATCAGGGCAATAACTACTCAAAGTCGTGATCCAAAGTCCAGGAAAAAAAGGAAATTCAGCGTCGTGATCCGATACTCTCGAGGGAGGAAGAGGGGAGGGGAAAGGACGAACTAGTAACGCTGGACGAACGTTACACTTTAACTATGTAGATTATTGGAAAAAAAGACAGTTGTTAATATTATATTTGTCTTCCGTTTTTTGTTTAACATTTACTCTTATAATCAACACCTTTTTAAATAACTCGTGATTTTATAAATAAGAGCCTCGGGTTAAATTTGAATACAATAATTTAGAACTGTTTACAGGAAAATACCAAATCTTCCTTGACATTTTGGAGAAGATAAAATATAAGTAATAGGGTAAGAATAGATACACACTTGGAAAGATTAGATAAGATTTCTTTAGTATAACGCATATAACTAATTTCCTAAATCATTATGATATAGTAAAAAAAAAATGTTTGTAAAGTAACTTAACTTTCATTAAATAAATTTCCTCCTGATTATTTAACCCTTGCTGATGCTACGTTTTCTATGTACGAGGGGAGTTCAATAAGTAATGCAATTCAGCATTCAAATACACCATGTTATTCCCCAATCTTTTAGCTACACAACACTATTTTTCAACGTAATCTCCATTCAATGCTACGGCTTTACGCCACCTTGAAGTGAGGGCCTGTATGCCTGCACGGTACCATTCCACTGGTTGATGTCGGAGCCAACGTCGTGCTGCATCAATAACTGCTTCATCATCCGTGTAGTGTGTCCCACGATTGCGTTCTTCATTGGGCCAAACAGATGAAAATCCGTCGATCTGAGTGTTCGCATGTTCCGACATTGCAGGAGTCAGAGCTGTGCACGGCCGGCCAGCTCGCGGGAGATCAGACAGTTTTGCTTGACCTTGCGGCGATGATGACACACACTTTGCCCAACGACTCACCGTGCTTTTTGTCCACTGTCAGACCCCGTAGACATTCTGCAAGCGCCTATGAATATCTGAGATGCCCTGGTTTTCCGCCAAAAGAAACTCAGTCACTGCCCGTTGTTTGGAACGCACCTCCATTGTAGACGCCACTTTAACAGCTCATTATAGCGCTGTCACATATCGGACGTCAATGAAACTTTACGAGACGAAGAGGAAATGTTTGAAAATGTTCCACAAGAAATGTCCAGTTTTTTCAACCAAAATTGGCCGAGAAAAAAAATGTGTTGCATTACTTATTAAACTCCCCTCATAGAAGCATCGAGTATCTAAATAGGATATTACTTAGATAATTTTTTAGGTATAAGCACGTTCTCATTAGATTTGATCTTCGAAAATAAGGCTTTATGAAAAAAATAAAATTTTTGTTATTTAAAGATGACTATTTTATTAACGGTCTGAAGGTTGGAATTTTGAACATGATGCAGAGAACAGGTTAATGGATAGAATTTAATGTTTCAAGGAACATATCATTAAATTTGAGAAATTAAGGTCAAGTTTTGTGGTCAAAGCGAATTTTAAAAGCTTTTAAAATCTTCCTCAATTATTTACATGACAAAAATTTATCATAATTATAATCCCGGAAAGAGCAATTTAAACCATTAATCTAATGTTTTGAAAGCTTTTGAACCGAAATGAATAAAGAATCTTTGAATTCAAAATTTTTCTTGAATTTCATGAATATTTGAAATCGTGAATATTTAATTTCATTAAAATCGAAAACGGTAGAGTTGCAAGCTTTATTGCTCATGTTCAATTAAGGTTCTCTTGAGATTTTGCACTTATTATGCTGACATTTTTATAATTGTTTCATTCCAGTTCATCATATTGAAAGTCATTCTGTTTAACTGACTACGCATCATGTACACAATTATGTCAAATATAACTTTACCAATTAAATTAAGCCTAGGAATGCCGGTACTTTGTGCGTTTAACAAATACAAATGCCGACATGCGTAACATCAAACATATAATTAAGTTTAAAAGAAAATTTATCAGTGAGTACAGCTGCTTTTGTTCAAATTCAAGATTGTTTACTTCGCTGCGCAAGTAGCTGTGGCATTTTATGTTAAACCCTTGTCAGTGGAAATCGCTTGAAGCATTATACTCTTGGACTAAATTGGTCCATTATACTGTACGCTTTAGGCAACGCGTAGTGAAAGAGAGAGAATGAAAGCAATTAATTATCACGATAATTTAATTAGTATTAGATTAATTAGCAAATGAACTGAAGGGAGAAAGAGAAATGTGCATAGGTAATGGTTCCTATCGTTACCAAATTTTTATCATTTATTAATGATCCAGAGGATAATCTATTATGTTTATTTAAAAATTTGTTTACTCAAATAGCTTTTGCGTCACTGTCACTTAGAAACGTCTCCCACCCTCAGTTTAAAACACTTAATGAATGATAAACTTAAGAATAAAATGAAACTCTTTTTCCACAACGAAAACTCTTTGAAACTCTTTTTCGTTGTGGAAAAAGAGTTTCATTTTATTCTTAAGTTTATCATCTGCATTATCCACATAAGATTTCTAGACAATTTACTTAATGAATGTAAATTCGAATTCTATCGTGTCCATTGGTTGAAACGTGTTTAGAATAAATTTGAGAATGGTCGAAGAGGATTAATTTTCACGCCATACCTCAGACGTTTATATTTTCAAAGGAAAGAAAAGACAGCCTGGGCTTAAACAAGGAATCTGAGAAAAGACAGTCCCAACGTGCCTACTAGGTACCTGCTCTAAACAGCCCAAATGGATATGCAGATAGCGTAATGGATGTCCACAGTGGCTTAATTGGTTAGACCGTCGAAAGAATTTTCTTTCCTATTTTCATTCATAATAAAATAATTTAGCTTCTAATTTAATTTTATAAACATTCTACGCTCAGGCGACCTGATGTCATTGATTTACGCATGCCTACTTTTTATCAGGTTTTGTCAACATGCCATGCAAGGATAATAAACACACAGGAAAAAAAAATAGTCACTTGCTGTCATTGGGCATTGATTACAATTGACGTCCCTTCGCCTTAATTACAACTTTAATGCGCTTGAGTATTGATTGTAAGACTGTCTTCAGATAGTCATTACCTATCTCCCATCATCTGCATATAATTTATCCCACAGGTTGGCGGTGTTAGTCGGATCTCGATTCTTTCGCTTAACACGTCGCTCCAAGTAGTCCCACAAATTCTGTACTGGGTTCAGATCTGGAGATTTGCCGGGCCAATCGAGATGCTGCACGGTCTGATCATGCTCATCGAACCACTCCTCTACGAATCTAGCTCATCGTCTAGATTGTAGTAATCATCTAGGTCATAGACACCCTTGACGTGATCCACAAAAGGCAGAAATTGTTCATCCAGAATGTCACGATAGTGATGCTGGTTAACCATGGTGTTAATTTCAGCGAGAGATTCCTGTTCATTGTACTGAAAACTTGCCCACAGCAAGACAAAGCCACCACCCGCTTGTCTGAACCACACCTTGGACACGATTCATTTCTTCTATGCATGCGATGAGCGTCATTCAAATAAAGACAAAACTTTGATTCATTCGACCAGATGACGCGTTTTCAGTGGTCTACAATCTAGTCTAGTTTTAAAAGAGTATTTCACCCGTGAAAAGATCACTAACAAGTAAGTTCGAGAAAAATCACGGGACCAAGAGAAAATTTATTACGATAGACTAAAGGCCGGTTCACATTCGCCGTTTATCGCTGGCGTTTTGGAATCGGAGGCGTTTCTCGCTCGTCTCAGCGTTTTTTCAGGCGTCGCCCAGGCGTTTTGAAACTTCTGAAAAACGCCACAATCAGGTGCGAAACCCATAATGCACAGCGAGCAAGCCGATCACCGATGCTGCTCGTGCGCTGCCCGTTATTGGATTTCAGCACACACTTTAACTTGTTGATATGCGACTAGCCGAAGAATTTATTCCGCTCTCTGATTAGTGGAAAAGCTAAAGTACTGTATAGGGAAACCCTACGTCGCTGACTCCCTATCTAGTGCCGCAAATTAATAATTCTATGTAATCATTATTCTGTGCTAGAACTTTCGGAACACGGATGTCGCTCCTCCCTCCTTTGGCGAAAAAATACACTATTTACAACACATAGTCGTAATACATTTTGCTATTCTGGAAACTTCTAATTTTTAATTGATTAATAATATTTTTTGGATATTTATTATTTTCCATTTTTCTACTAACTTTTTAATTTAACCGAAATTTATTTTATAATTATTGTTTCACACTTTTTATTAATTATACTTTGTGCTCTCCTGTTCCCATTGGTGTTTTAGAGAAACAATGAGACAAATTGTTACCCTGTGCTTCTTTTCAAAAATATTAAAAAAAAAGATACCAAAAATGAATTCTCAATTAAGTAATTTATAAGCCGACTCTGGGAGAGGGGGTGTTGAATTTTAATCTAGTAGATATATAATTACTGTAAATACGGTACTGTAACAATAAAAAACAATTAAAATTTGTTTTCATGTTCATCCTGTCCGATAACATCATTGAAGAACATTTTTTTGCTAGTTAAGTGCAAACAGAGCTAACCACAAAAGGAACCCGCTAAAAAAAAAAAAAAAAAAAAAAAAAAAAAAAAGTTAATTGTGAATTGCCTCGCGTCCCGACTTTCAGGCGAGGCGATTTTGGTACATTTTTAAGAGACGCCGCGTTTTCGCAGTTGGCGGATGTGAATCGGCCTTAACAAGGGAATCCCTCGAACATGTATGTCACAGATTTCCACCATAGTGAAATATGTTACTCATCTGAAGCTACTATAGATGCTTGCAAAATAAGAGAGCGCAACATTTTGTTTCTTTCAAAATAAACCGCGAAAACGAAAAAATTTGAGCAGATATAACCATACAAAGACTCCATTGTTAAAGCGTATAGGCTATTTGGGATTCCCGTGAAGTTCGAGCGACACACCCTTCAAGTAGTTAGGCACATTCAAAATTAACAAATGTAAGACAGGTAAGTAATTAAAGCAATGCCATCATATGCTTAAAGCTCTATACTATTTTTCAACCTAACGTGTTTAATCACCTCCTCTTTGAAATCGTTAAAAGAATTGTTTATCTCGCTAAAAGAATAAGTTCCTAGGATGAAATGGGATTTCTTAAATAGTTATTTTGAAACCAAGAATCAAATTTATTATTTTTATTCAATTTCAAATACTTGTGAAATTTTAAGAAGCATAAGTAATGAAAAATATGAAATTTTAAAGATAATTGGACTTGCGCATGCGCTATATGGCGACACGCACTTCCTGCTTCGTTTTCAGTTTTTACGTGTTTTCAATCAGTCACCATCACTGACTCAAGAGCGGGGGCGGAATTTCAACGGTAACTGTAGTGAGTAGTCGGCCTCGTACTCGCGTAACACTTCTAATGCTGCCAACTTAGGTTGAAAAATAGTAATGTCATCTCTCTGCGCTCAAAGTACATTTACGCTAAATTCTAATGTTTACAGGACACTCGTAATTATTATTATTAGAATTATAATTCAAAAATGTAGGAGAGAAATTATCTCGAAAAATTTTTTTTTTATTATACGAGGTGTGATCAAAATGTTTCGGGACTGGTTCATTTAAGGAGAAATTATTTATTTAAATACATTTACACAGTGTCCCCTTCAAAATAGCCCCCTTGCGAAGCCATACAACTACATTTCAAAAGTTTAGAAACTTCGCTGAAGCATGACCGTGACAACTTGTGTTGATTGCCAACGGAAAAAAAGCACTTGGAAATTCGGAAAAATTTTTTAACTAAGCATCAATATACCAGCTTTAACATAGGCTCTTATTTTTTTCAATTGCTTGCAAAATGAAAGAGAACATCTTTTGAAATTTGCATAGCCGTACCAAAAGTTTAGAAACGGGGGTTTTTGGTTTCAAAAGTTTAGAAACATTTCACAATTTACAAAATAAAAGTTACCAAACACAAACAAACTGTCAATATTTAGTTGGATAGCCTTGTGCTCTGATTACAGCATTTATTCTTCGTGTCATTGATGTTACTAATTTCGTACATTCTTCAGGAGTAATGGTTTTCCACACTTTTAGGAGTTCTTTCTTAAGATCACCCTTATTTTCAGTGTCCACTTGTCGTAGTTTGTTTTTCATCAAAGGCGAAATATTCTCAATGGGACTGATATCAGGAGAATTTGGTAGCCATTTCATCACGTCGATATTTTTTCGTCTAAACCAGTCCTTAACAATTCTGGCACAGTGAGAAGACGCGCTATCTTGTTGGAAGAGGAAGTCATCGTTCTCGAAAAGGTGTTCAATACTTGGGACCAGAAAATGCTCAAGCACCTCGGAGTAAACCTCTGCGTTTACTGTTGAATTTAGGATGCACAGTTCGCCAGTACCTGCAGCACACATGCACCCCGAAACCATTACTTTCTGGGGAAACTTCACGCGCTTCTGAATGCAATCTGAATGGAAAGCTTCACATTGCTTTCTGTAAACTCGTACTCCTTTATCACCAAACTCACAACAAAACATAGCTTCATCACTCCACATTACTCGGTTTCGGTCCTGAATGGTCCAATCGCGGTGCTGTTTCGCCCATTCGACTCTAACTTTTCGCTACTTCTTAGATAATGATGGCTTAATCTTTGGGACTCTTGCCTTATATCCAATCTCTCCTATTCTTCTCCATGTTGTAAGGTTCCGGGGGGATAATATTCATCGATTCATGGTCGAGTAAATAATTAAATTATGGTTGGTAAAAGTCTGCGCCAGTGAATTATACTATTCACAAAGTTTGTGATAAAGTTTATAATTATCTTCCTTACATACTAAAACCTCCGCACACAGGGTCGCCCGAGAGGAAAAAATAGGCATTTAGACTGACTTAACAATTTAAAATAAGGTTTATTCACTTGTTCAACAATTGTATATAAAACAAAGTTTGGTGAGGTAATTAATAATGATAAGATGATAATAAGATGCAAATTAGGTAAAGTTTAATTCGCATTTAGGAATAATGAAATTCAATTAATGAAATAATCAATTTAGGTATTCAAATGCAAATAATTCAATTCGTAATAATGATAAATACCGGGTGGGCAGGAAATAACGTGAGGTGTTCAGAGCTCGCTAGCGGGAATTTTATTAGGCCAAATGCAGTACATTTTGGTGTATATACTTAGTGGAACATGCAGTTTCGATTTCTGCAAAAAAAAAATAAAAAATAGTACCAAAAGTCGCCATAGGGGGCGCTTATTTCAAGAAAACAATGAATACCTAATTGTCAAATGAACAAATACCGTACAAACCAACTTTAGTAACAACAATAAACAATGTTTTATTTTTAATTACAAATGTGTTTCAATATAACCACCAGTGTGCTGTTCCAATAGCTGCATGCGGTACATGACATTTTCTACGGCAGCTCGCAGCATATCTGCATTAATTGGTCTGATATGTAACGTTATTTGATCCTTTACGGTTGAAAGGTCAGGAACATGTGCTTGATACACAAGGCTTTTCAAATATCCCCATAACCAAAAATCACAAGGGTTGAGATCAGGCGACCTGGGTGGCCATACCATAGGAAATGCACGACTACTTATTCTGTTGTCTGAAAAACGTTCTCGCAAGATCTGCTGCACCTGACGCCCGATGTGCGGTGGCGCACCATCCTGCATAAAAATGGTAGAATCCAGACAACCCTTTTCCTGCAATCGTGGTATCACAAAAATCTCAAGCATATCGGCATACCTGGCAGAATTGACGGAACAAGTCACCGGTCCACGGGGACGGATTTCTTCAAAAAAGTACGGGCCGATGATGAAAGAAGCAGTAAAGCCGCACCATACTGTTAGTTTCGGTGAATGCATAGGAGTTGGCAGACACACTTGTGGATTTGATGCAGCCCAAATACGGCAGTTGTGGGTATTGATATCACCATTCAAATAAAAATGTGCCTCATCACTCCATAAAATTTGCCATGGCCATGCATCATCCACTTCCATACGTGCTAAAAATCTCAACGAAAAATCAGTTCGGGTACGTTCATCTCCAGGAAGCAATTGTTGAACACGTGTGAGTTTATACGGATAAAATGTCAATATCTTATGCAATATTTTCCTCACCGTCGAATATGGGATATCTGTTTGGCGTGTTATTGCGTGTGCACTGCTGGTACCCTGCACAGTAGTCATCTCCTGTTCCACAACAGCAGTTGCAACTTTTTCAACGTGTTGCTGCCTGATTCGTTTGCGTCCCCGGCCTTGTTGCACTCCTAAAGTTCCGGTAGATTTAAATCGTTCAATCATTTTCAGTAAGTTAGTTATACTCATCGGTCCTCTTCGTAACGTTTTCAATCGCCGGAATTCACGAAGGGCAGCACTTGCATTGTCGCTCTTCTGATAAAACAACTTGACTAATAACGCCCGGTCAGGCAGAGTAAGCGTCATCTCAGGCCATTCGTTCGTGAATAATGGGAAATCCTCAGCCTTGCCTTTTATTGTCATGATTGCTCAACATGGAACGCGCTTATGCAAATGTATTCATTGTTTTCTTCATAGAGATAGATATATACCAGAGGTGGAAACTCAATGCTAAATCAAGGGACTTGAGATCAAGTGCTCGCCAGGGCGGCGCTTCGATTCCCTTGAAGAATAAGCAGACGACGTTGTTGCTTAATATGGCATTCCAACGTTGTGTCCTTAAACAGAGCGCGCGTTTCATATTAAATTTTAATTTTCACACTATTCTTCTTTTACTCCTGGAGAGTGCTCTTTCAATAATAATAATAATAATAATAATAATAATAATTTTTTTTTTATTCAAAGAACTAAAAAACAATTACATTATAACTAATTATCCCGAAACCTCATATATGGCTTGTATGGGATAATATGATACATTGCAACAAATACATGTAACTATAAAAACTAAAAATTTCACAATACTATACTACAGACAAAATGACAATAAAGACTTGGCCAAAATAATTAATAATATTCTTTCCATTTATAATATGCTGCTTTTTTAATAATAATAATAATATTAATAATAAATTTTAAAATGAAAAAAATTATGCCCTGCTACACCTTTGTCTTTTTTTAATTTTATGAATCCTTATTTTTTTATATCACTTTTTAAATCAAAAAAGGAATACTCTTTTTTTAAAGTAAAAACAAAAATGGATGAAGGGGGGTAAAAATATATAAAAGTTTTTTTTAATATTTTATTTTATTTTTAGTAATTTTAGGAGGACAAACGAGTAATAAGTCAATGTAGTAAATTAACGATATTATAAAAACAAATTAATTGTTTTAATTTTTTGAAATTTGAAATTTATTCATCCAATAAACAAAGGGCCTAGATATGTATACAAAAAAAATTTCACTTTTGTGAATTCATTATTTCTTTTATTAAGATAATTTCAAAACTCTTTTGGCATACTTTAATTTTTTGTTTGCATATTGTTTGGTTAACGTTTTTAAATACGGTTCTAATCTCATTTTTACATTTTTAATTTTGATATTTGCAAATACAATTCAGCATGAAAATGAGAACAATATAGTGATTATCAAGAAATAATTGGATGGATTTCTTGCAAACGTTTTTCTGCCTTCAACTGTCAACCGAGAAGTAAAACACCCTTGAAATCATATGTTTTATGGGGTTGTTTTAATAGTCAAAGTGTTGGTGAAATGATTTTTTTTTGCGAGCAGCCGGTTCCATACAGAAGTTGATACAGAAATGATGGAATTCTTTGTCACTCAATTATTGAGAAGATCTGTTCATCTGAAGATGTTATTTTCAAACAGGATAAAGTACCAGCTTATATTTCCAAAAATAAATCGGAAAAGAGAAATACGAGTCCTCGTAATTGTCCTGAAATGGCCAAGAAATTTGCCTGCCATGAATCTAATCGAAAATCTATGGGCAATCATGATAAATAGAATACAGAAACCGTTGACAAAGAACAAACAAAGATCTCACTGAATGCATCTCACATATATTACACAGGAACTTTACCCTGACCTTGCCAATATCATCGCCCAAAAGAATTGGGACTGTTGTTACGGCAAAAGATGATTCTCCAATATGGTAAAGTCAATTATGTATATAAAAAAAAAGATACGATATTTCCGATTTACCAATGAGTGAAAATAGTTTTATTTGCGCTGACGCATTTTGTAACCACAATATCTTCAAAGCAGTGATTAAATTTAATTATTATTTTACTGATTTTTTTATTAATTTGTGCATATGATTATTTCACTTTATTTATTTATTTAGCCAAATTTATTTAATTAATTAATTATTAACTTTATTTTATTTTGTTTTATTTATTGTATATGTTTATCATTTAATTATTCTATTCTTATTATATTTTATATATTAATTAAATTTTAGCTATTTTTTTATTTATTTAATTTATTTTCATCAAATTCCATCATAAATATTTTATTTTATTTACTCATTTATATTTATAATTTTGTCATTAAAACGCCAAAATGCAGAAAACATTAGTAAGCAGTCTTCATAGCGCCGCCATCTTAGTTTGACAAAAAAAGCTATGAGTTTCACCCCCCTGGTTTTCTTGAAATAAGTGCCCCCTATGGCGACTTTTGGTACTATTTTTTTTTTTTTTTTGCAGAAATCAAAACTGCATGTTCCACTAAGTATATACACCAAAATGTACTGCATTTGGTCTAATAGAATTCCCGCTAGCGAGCTCTGAACACCTCACGTTATTTCTTGCCCACCCGGTATAATATCAAATGGTATCAAATTGGATCTGTGTAAAGTATTAATAAAACTCTATGTCCATGTAAAGACTCGATAATCAATGTAGACGTTATACAACAAGATAATATATCACTTTAAAGATTTCAATAGATGAACATTTACGAACCAATAATTAGTGGTTTCTTTGAACAATAACGATCATAACTCGGAATGATTTTGTGTAAATTTGTGCTAAAGGACGATACTCAAATATGAAATGTTTAAACCATGTCAAAGTGTATGGTAAAATGACAGACTTAATACTTAATACATGCTATAACGATTAACAGTTTAATTCTGCAACTTAACCCTTGAGAATAGAGGGAATACCGTATTCCTAAGATTTAATGGAATATAGTAAGTCTGACTGGATTAGGCAAGAATTTAGGGAGGGTGCAATTTGAAATCCCCATGAAATTATAAGATATGTCTTTCCCATTGTCTGTATGATCAGATAATCCGTTCCAAAAGTATGAATGTAAATATATGAAATAGAATTAAAGAATTGGCCATTGAGACACTAAATTGGAAATGGGCTTTACTATGCCTTCTCAATCTGTCCGCTCTTGGATCTCTCTCGTCCTCTCTGCTACCAAAGCTGGGCGGGGGGGGGGGGGGGTCCTTCTCTTCCAACGGAGTGATCGTCTTTGGCTTCTTGTACTGGATCTGGGTACTCCACGGGGCTCGGTACACATTCTTGCAATATCCCTCGTAAACCATGAAATCATTGTAATTGATGACGCTGGTTCTCAGCTTGATAGAAACTCCTCAAAAACACCTCGATAACGCGAGCTAACTAAAATTCAACCTGACGGTTACATTTTCATAAACTAAAACTCAAACTGGATTAATACTAAAAATTTAAAACTTCCCCATGAGCTTTCTTCCCCATTTTGTTGCATCAAAAACAACTCGGGTCACTCTGAACGAATATTAAAGTCAGTAGTTAAATTTTACTGCTCTCAGAATAAAGACAAGTCCATTAAAAAAAGAGAATTTCTAAACTTTTGAAACCAAAACCCCCCGTTTCTAAACTTTTAAACGGCTATGCAAATTTCAAAAAATCAGTTCTCTTTCATTTTGCAAGCAATTGAAAAAAGAAAAACCATATGTTAAAGCTGGTTTATTGGAGCTTAGTTAAAAAAAATTTCCGAATTTCCAAGTGGTTTTTTTTTCCATTGCCAATCAACACAAACAAGTTGTCACGGTCATGCTTCAGCGAAGTTTCTAAACTTTTGAAATGTAGTTGTATAATGAGTCAAGCGTTCATGCCCGTTGAATCGAGTCATCCACCTTCGCACTGGACTTGCTCAATCGTATCAAAACGGCGACCTTTCAACTGGACCTTCGTTTTCTGAAAGAGGGCAAAGTCTACAGGAGCCAAATCTGGCAAGTAGATGAGTGTGGAAACGACATCATGGTGTGAGGACAGCTCGGTGAGAGGGTGCATTGTCGTGGTGGCGAATCCAGTTTATTTCACGCCACAGTTCTGGTCGCTTTCGTCGATCGTCCTCCCTCAGACTGCTCGTTGCTCGAATTTACTTCTATACAGAAATTAGAGCTAGAATATCTTTGGGTATCCGAAATAGTAAAAAATCTGTCGACTACTTTGAGCCATGAGACCGAGTTTATCAGGTAAGATACAGGTGGACGTTAGAATACAAATATTCCCGACATGAGATCATCAAAAATTAGCTATAGCAGTTTGAATCAGCACAATTACTACAAGACATCATACAAGACCAGTTCCTCCAAAAATATTCAACAAACAATAATTCCCAAAGCCACAATTTTCCACAATTGAGAACATCATCCACCAACAACCAGATTCTTCCAGTACATCAACTTTAACCATCAACTAACTATATTTTCAAGCCAGCTTTTCAAACCCAGTTTCATCTAGTGTTTCAAATTCAACAATCAAATATCTTCCAGCCAGTTCTTAAAGCCCAGTTCTAATTCAGTTTCCATACAAACTTCATCGGAATTTTATTAATTTTTTTTAGCAAATAGTAGAGTAGATGTACCAGTAATTGACAGTTTAAGACATTACTGTGAAACGAAATTGTGTTCGTAAATCAAATTGCATCTTGAAACATTTTCAGTTATACCATTAAATTGTAAATATAATGCAGAATGTGCTAATCTCTAAACAATTATATCTTTAAAAGCTATTAAGTTATTAAATTTTTTCCTAAGTAATGCACCAGAAGTTGACAGGTAGTTTCACGAGTAATTGACAATATTTTAATTACCCATTTTTATTATATATTTAAAAAAATGACAACATTCAAAAGTAGCTGATGAAATAAAGCATTTTTAAGAATGTGTAAAGTATTTAACATTAACTAAAATAGTGCTTTTTAAAACTTAAGTTTCTCATATAGATCACTTATCTTTTTTTCCTTTGAAATAATAATAAAATCAGTCCACTTCCACGTAGGGTGCAAGGACCATAGAAAATGAAGGTGTTTTCCTGTAGTGCAATATCATCAGATCTTGACCAACAAATTGTTCGTAGAAAAACTTGATTTTTGACGATTGTTCTCCTACTTGCAAAATTCGTCCAATTCATTCTATGCTACTTCTTATCACAATAAACAGAATACGAGCAGTAGTTTTCTTCTTGGAAGATAACTTGTCCTGGGCTATCTGTTGATCGCCTCTGTGACAAGATTCAGGACCAACAAAATGAATCGGCGAATAGGGCCTAGAAGATTTATGTCAAAGTGGGTGATCTAGAAATTGATAGTCAAGTTCCTATAATTGACACAGCTAGGTGCATTACTGGAAATTAAGAAGTTACACTTAAAACCATCATGTTTCCTTTATTATTATCCTACACTCTGTATCACATTTTTGTTCGTTTTTTTTTAACACGGAAATTATCAATAATTGACGTATCTGGGTTCTAGTAGTTGAAAGTGGATTAAAACAGTTAACACATTAGTCATCTGAAATTCTGTTACTACTAGAAGTATTGTCCACTGATCACACAAAAAGGTTCACGTAAAATTAATAACAAATATTGCATGACATTCATGAAATAAATTCAAGTAATCAAACCCTCGCGTTATGGTTCATTACAAGGTTTTTTCGACTCGGTAAGGCATTGAACAGTCAACATGTGTTTGCGACCATAATAGGGAGCAAAGTTCCTAGTTTTTTTGCTATTCTGGGAAGCCTAAAACATTGTTTAATACAAGGTGGCAACACCAGTCCCTTTTCTTGCCTTGTTATTTTATTAAAAGCCTTTAAATCGTGAATTGTCAATTACTGGTACACTGTCAACTATTTAATTTATTTAAGACAATAACAATTAAAAATGAGATTTATTAAACTTAATTACAGATTATCATTACCACTGCTTCTCTTATAAAATAAAGTTATTTGTTAAAAAATTGAGATTGCCTCTGCATGTCTGATTAATTATTGCGCCTATACATGTTATTTGCTTCCCAGTAAAGTTACAAGACGTGCTAATTGCAGAACTTTTATCTAGTAAGTCTATGTTATTTAATTTACTTATTTTTGGTGAGGTTTTAATGTTATTTTTAAAGTTTAGATTTTTAAAATAAGACACTATCATATAAACTTTTTCAGAACAAACACCAGTTCTAAGAAAGTGGAATTTGTAAACTGTATAAATGATCGAATTTGGGTGTGCATAAAGTTTTAGATCAGATTGAAATCTAATCCAATAAGATTGAGTTTAATTCAGATTTTTACTATTGGATTTAAAAGATTGTGTTTAATGTAATGCCTAGTCAAAAACATCAAGGGATATTTAGTATATTATCTACAACATAAAATGGTATGAATGATTTCCATCTCTTCGTTTTCATCCTCTTAAACGATTTCAAAGGTCAAAAGTTATTATTATTTTATGTTGTAAATTTTAGAAACTAATTTTTCAATTAAAAGAAATGAAAATAACATTCATCAAGTTCGTTCTTCAAATCTACTCCTAATAAACTTTAATACACTTCTTCAGCATTCCAAAAGTTTAAATTCAGCAAATTTTTAAAAATTATTACAAGAAGGTAGTTTAAATTTACATTTAGATAGAAAAGCAATTAAATTAGACCGCTGGAGCGTGTACCGTTAGTTTCATAAATTAAAATTTCATATGCCCTCCCAGTTTATTTTTATACTTAAAGACCTTCTTCATTAGGGTCAGAGGTCATCTTACCCGGCTGCACGTCCGATGAAACGACCCTTCGGTTGCTGTTAAACTTTCGTTTATTCAAAGTCTAATTCTAAAAAGTCTCTGTAATAAATTTTTTTTTATTTATTTAAGTCACATATTTTACCAAGTTTTGCAAATATTACAGCAAACTTATCTTCACCTTTAAAAAGGATAAATTTATTTTATTGTATGGTTAGCCTAATTGGTGCTCATCTAACCAATTACAAATTTATAGTTATCTATAAGTAGAGTATCCTTATCTAAAATTAGCCACTTCAACAAATTAAATGATAGCGACGTTGTTGGTTAGAAAACTTGAGAACAAAGCCTCGCGTAAATGTTTAATTAGACTGAAAAGTTTGGTTAATTGGCATTGGTAATGAATTAATTGGAATTGATGAATCATAGTGGACAACCAATTTGGGTGTCAAATGGATCAGCGATGATGGTGGCAGTGCTTTTCCCGGAGCGAAAATTAGCACAGGAGTTCACAAGTGATTCGATTTTCAAAATGGACTGTGGTATTTAGAATGAATCAAAATTAATAAATGTCGAATGCTATAATTGGCCGTTCTAAATGGAAATAATATTTCTTAATTAAGGTTTTATAACGGCTTCATCTCTTCAATGTTAATGATAAGGGGAAATAATAAAGAAAGAAATGGCTAGTTTAAATTGGAACGTTTTTCGATACGGGAAAAGAGAAATGCTTTGCTATTTGCGAGTTACGGTTCTCAATAAATGTCACATACGTTTTCCTTTTTCAGTAAAATATTTTTGGCATAACTAAAAGGTTCAGCACCACTGTCTCATCGAACTCGGAATCATTTATAATAGCACATCTAATAAAAGTGAATTTAAATTTTCACAAAAAATAAATCTTTTGACGGAATGCTGTTGTCCCCATCCCCGATTTTGCTCTTTGACTAGGCAAAATATTTATTCTATATATAGACAGCTACTGACAGTAAAAATAGAAAAAAATAGTTCTGCTATACAGGGTATCTCTAAATAGAAGAACAATACATA
>JAHWFO010117521.1:184986-202272 GCA_023313115.1 Rhysida immarginata
AATAGAAATAAATTGTAGAATGCCAGACGTTAGACTAGGAGAATATCACTTAATCATAGGCTTCCTTACCGGTCATGATTCACTCCGTAGAATAGGAATCCTTCGGGAGGAGCCACTATGTTCGAAATGCGGTTTGGCGTAAGAAACGGCCCACCATATTCTATTTGACTGTGCCGCTTTGGCACATTTTCCTTACCTCACATCTGGTTTAACCTTTCTTGAGGATATTCATATCTAGACCCTGTAGGTAGCTTGACTCGCTTTTTAAGTCTGTCTGGCTTCCTCTAGGGTTTCTAAGGTTTCTCTTTGGGTTCGGAACAATATTCCTTATAGGAAAAAGTGCCTTGGCTGTCAATTGCTTCGGCTATTGACTGACAACCCTACTTATAAAATGAGATAAAGGATTGTCGATAGACGTGACAATAATGCTAAACATCATCAAATCAACTTTTAAGAAACGATAACATACTTCTCGTAATTTAGCAATACTTGGTGTTTATTATCGCTGATGCGCTTTATACGAACTACATCATCAAAGTAATGATTTATGACAATATCTTCACACATGCTTACACATATTCACACCCTCCCTCAAAATAGCCACCGATGGCTGCTATGCATATCTGCCAACATTGGTATAGCTGCTGGAAATACCTCTGAAAGGCATTGGCAGTAATATCCCGTACGGCTGCTCTTGTAGCATTAACGACTCCATAGCCGACGGAAATCGGTTGCTTTACTTTTAGGCGGACAAATAGAAAGAAATGGCAGTGTGTGCAGGTTGTAAAACGCTGACTAGTAGATGTGCTAATTCCTCTTGGACAAGCATCTAATACCTTTTGGCAGAGGCGTTGTCGTATAGCAGTAGCTAATTCTTGCTGCGCCCAACTCTTATGATACTAGATGATTTGTCTTAATTTTTAGCAGAACTTCACGTTCGTCCGTTGCTGAAACTGCAACATTCTGGAGTTCTGCCCTTCGTATTTAACTGTTCTTCATAACAGAGACTTTAGTTATGTTTACTCTATACTCACGCAAATAACTCTCGCTGGAACGAGAGAGGAACTTATACTGTAAAACTGTTAACATTTAGTTTTCTTTCTTCGCGTCTTCTTAATTTCTGCGACTTTTCAGCAACTTTCTGAAACTCGCACTAGTTTTTCAGTTATCGATTTTGACGAGCATATGTCTTTCAGGCGACTTTTCACGATTGGCAAGGTTTGATTTCCAAGCGATTTTTAGTCGTCTTTTTTCAGATCTAGCCAATTAGGTGCAAAACATTTCGCTATCCATTCTGGATAATGGTCCAATTCAGATGGAGAATCATGGCTGTTGTTTACCGACACGGGTTTTCGTCATTTTTTCCTCGTGAATTTATTAATAAATGGGTTTTCAAAATGTAGAAAATTGCTTATTTACAATAAGTAAAAGTGATACAGTAATAAATTCAAAGCGTGAACATCATCGCATATCCTCTTTTCCATCGTCTTGAGAGAGCGACAACTGTTAGAAGATCAGATCTTCTTCGGATGCCACGTTTTCCAAAGTTACTCGACCAATCAGATCAGATCTGAGACGGGATGGACCAAGTCTCGAGCGTCCGGAGAGTTTTTATCAGTTTAATATTCGGAGTCTCCAATAGGAGCTTTATCAGATATTAAGCGATATTAAGCGTATTAAAACACATACTACAGATATGAGGTGTATTCAATAAGGCCGAACGCAGTGAATTTCGTGGTGGTTCAAGCAATTATCCCAATGTGATACCAGGCGCGAAATACCTTTCTCATAGAAGGTCTTGGGATGTTTTTTGAACCAATTCCGAACCGCTTCTTGTACTTCTTCGTCCGTATGAAATCTGCACCCACTACTGCGGATTAACTTTGATTTTTTTGGGTGATGGTGATCCTGGGTGTTTCAATTGCAGACTTTGGTGCTTGGATTCGGATTTATATTGGTGGCACCAGCTCTCGCCCCCAGTAACAATTCTTGACAAGACATCCTCAACAACATGATAGCGCTCCAAAAAGTCTTATAAATGGCCATGCGGAAGGCTTCTTTTGCTGTTCCAAATGAGTGGGCAATCATTGCGGTTCTGTAATATTTCCGTGATAATTGTGTAAACAATACCGACACGCACATCAACCAAGTTCTCACCACACCACTAGGCGCGGAACCTACACCCTGTAGCGGCATATGCACGTATATAATCTTGACCATAGATAGGGTGGTGCAAAAGTCTGGACCCATAGGCAATTTATTATAGAAATTTTTTTAATTATTCAATTTACTAATTTAATTAATTACTATAAAATAATTTACAGTTTACAATAAGTGTTCAAACTGTAATCCACCTTCTTCCAAATTTGAGAAAAAGAGAAATGCCTCAAGTAGATGAACAATCGAGGAAAACCCCACTTTCTCACTCGGGAGACACATGATCTTTGCACATTTCTGAGCATACAGTTATGGTTTCAATTTCCTGTGTGATATTATCTTTTAATGCTTGTAGTGTTCTCTTTTAATGGTATCTTGTTTCCCTTTTATAATAAATAAAATTATAAATAATACTTAAATGATAAAAATTGAACGTGTGTCCTCCATAAAATTCGCTAAGATCCTAACACCAATTATCTGTACATGCCTGCAGCCTGAAACTTATTGAATACGCCTCATATTTGAAGATTTTACACATCCAAGCAAACCCCTGGATGGCATGTTTATCTAGTTTATACAATTATTAAAATGCCAAAACAAGGAATAAGAGCATATATCAGAAACGCTCTGGGGATTAACTTATTTATTCATTTGTCTGTCCATTTTTACGTTATTTTAGCATTGTATAGCGACATATTTTCCCCCTTTAGAACAACTTAAAACTTTTCGCGGAATGGGCAAAAGCTGCTATCTATTATTAAAACGAACGGAATGTTTTAAATGTACCTTTGCAATATGTTCAAATACATTATTTCAGAACTGAAACTTGTAAGAAATTAAATTACATACACAACAAATTGTGAAATGGCCGCTGCCTTCTTAAAGGGAAACTTCCACTAGGTTTATAAATATTTCTTGAAACAATTGAACGTTTTCTGATTAAGTGCTGGCATTGCTTTTCGCTAATATTTTATGTAGTCCTGGTGCTTAGATAATTACGATAGGTTCTATATTACCAAACATTCTACGTTTTATTTACCAAAGAAACCTTGTCATTATTTGTATTATTTCACTTCAAGATAATACATAATCCCAAAGGAATCTGATAATTTCCGCATCATCGTTTTGCCTTTTAAAATTGTACCTTAATAAAAATATCATTTTTAATTAATGGCTTCTAAACGTGCTCTTTTGGTCCATTTTCTCCATTCATTAATTACTTTAATCAGTAAATTATCAGTTATGATTAATTGGCTAATTTTTAATTAAAGTGAAGCATTCAATAAAATTTCAATAAGCAGTTAAGCTTTAGGTTTCAATAATTCCTCTTCCTAATTATTATACAATCAATAATATTGCAAAAACTCCACAGTACGAATTTCAGTTTCGATTAAATGATTCTTTTTCACCATTGTACTGTGCGAGTGAAATATTATCAATAACAATTTTGTTTGAAATGGTTATAATTCAATATAATAGAATTGATTTTTTAATGTTTGTGAACTGATTTAATAGCAATCTTTAACTGTCAAGTTGATGCATGCGTTGCATAATGCTAATTAGGTAAATAGTGATTAATGAGGTTTTCAGTTTCATATACAGCTGTTTATATTCTTTCCCGAAATCAAGAAACGCAATATATTAACACTATTTTGCATAAAAATTTAAAGGATAAACCAGAAAAACTCAAAGATGAACAAATGTACTTTTGTGTATGGAAGAAAAGAATAAATTAAAGTTTGCTTATATTTAAAAGAATTTCAACTTATTTCCTTTTTTTTTATTATACATGGTAATGTATTTATCCTGAGATATGAACCGTTGTGCTTCGGCCAGGTCGAATCAACAGTTTGGAGTCTACTATTTCGTGACTTCTACCTTTAGACACTTAGCATACAGTTAAGATAAAGAATAGGGAGACGCTCCACTTGTCCACAAAAGATTTCATTTCGTCATAGATGTACATTTCGTTTGCTAGCCGATATCGTTCAGTCTGAGTCGGTATTCGAAGAAAAACAGCCAATATATAAAAAAACGGTTAGCCAATCAGGAAACCGCACCAAGTGCTGCAACCATCATTGTGTGAGGCCCCGGGATTCTGAAACCCCCACCCTTATTTTAGTAAGACGCGAGTTAAAACTTAATAATTAAATGTAAAGATTTTCCTTCAGCTATTTTAGTGATAGTTGTTAGTGTAACACAGGAGAGATCTTAGTTTATGAAGTTAAAGACAGTTTCTAGATTATTATTATATTTTAATAAACTTCTAATCTTAGTCAGTCATTTAAATTAGTTAATACTTAGTGATTATTTCTATAATGTTCTTGAGGTGAGGTTTAATATTGGAGAAGATAGACTAGCCATGTTTAGTTTATTTAAACATCTATCTAGTTTACGTGAATTATAATTCAGTCTTTATTTGGTTGTTATATACTGTAGATAGAATAACTATAAAACAGTTAAGTAAACTTTTATAAAACAATTGAAGTAAAGCTTTAGAAATATTTAGAAAAGTTTTTGAATGGAAAGTTTAACAGTTAGAATTACACCGGATGGACATCTTAGTTTACTGAGTATTGTATTTTTAGACAGTCATAAAATACGCTGACGCACATTGTCTAGAAGTTATGCAAATTGATGGTGGCGTGATTTAGAAAGGAGGAGTTGACCTTCCTTTCCACCAATCATCTGTTTGAGTGTCTTTTACACACTGTTGTTCGGTTTACAGTTAGGGACTAGTGTGAGGAGGAGTTAGGAGGACAGTTAGTTGTTGTTGGTTGAGAAAACGTGAGGCAGAAGGAATCAACCTGTCCATTTAGACAGATGCAGATAGTTTGTAAAAAAGTGGTCGGAGAGCAGTCGGAGAGGAGTCGAGGTGTAGTTAGTGTTGAGAGTAAGTTGAAGAACCTGTCGGAGCAGACAGATGTAGACGTTGAGGTAGTTAGTGAATTGTTAGTGTGAGTGGTGAGAATTTAGAGCGAGTAACCTGTCAGGGCGGACAGAGGTACTTAGTATACATTCAACAATTAATTCAATTTATTTACTGAGGAGAAACCCCTCTTTAATAGAAGAGAATATTTATTCAATATGGAAGCGTGAAATAGAAGTCGAACTTTATTGAGAATTTTCAGAATAGACGAACGGAGGCGAATGCGAGAACGTTAGATTGGGTAACACACAGCCGCTCTCATATCTCTCATTTCTCTTAGATCCATTTATTCGGTGTAGAATCAAATCATTAGAAATTTAGAGTTAGCTTTGGATATAATCAATCGTAATCGTAAATAAATAAATCAATAAATCAATAAATAAATCAGTTGTTATTGTTGAATCCTGTAAAGTCATCATTTACCCCTCCCCCCCTTACGATAGAAGACCCGGGAGAAACACCACGGGCACGGACGTAGATCCCAGATCGTGTAAACGGTTGGAAGGGTGACCAGGTCTCTTACTCGTAAATTACCAAGTACAGCATTGCTTTAGTAAGGTCCTGGGTCTCCACAATTGACTGTACGATCTTTAAACTTCCGTTTATACAACAAAAAAGGGAAAGCCAATCAGGGGAAATGGTGCTGCAACCCTGATTGGCTGTACAATTATTTATTGTATTTCAGAATACGTTTCCAATCTGATAGGTCTATGTGTTCATTATCGTTGTTTAATAACCTGTACGGGGAGCTTTTAATAATTTCTATGATCTCCAGAAAGTTAGAGGTTCTGATGTCATGATGTGAAAAGAAGAATTCTGTGTTCCTCTATTTTGACTTCATTTCCGATTTTTAGGATTTGATCGGCAAAGGCCGATTTCTCGGGCCTGTGATTCCTAATAAAATTTCTCTTGCTTTGTCCAAAATATATTAGTTCACAGGAAATACACTTTAATTCGTAGACTCATTGTGTCTTTCTGGTGGAATCTTGTCCTTTGTACTGACTCAGACTGAACGATTGTATGCCTATTTTCATCGAATACTGACTCACACTGAACGATGTCTGCCTAGCAGACGAAATGTAATCTATGACGAAGTAAAATCTTTTGTGGACAAGTGGAGCGTCTCCCTATTCTTCATCTTAACTGTAATTATCCACAGTTTACTGATTTACATATTTTTTACTTAGCATACAGTTTCCCAGGAATGCTGAGCAAACAGATGGATCGATCGTTGTTGCAATCTCTTCGATCTCTCATCATATTTATTAGGAATGAATTTATTTTTGATAAAAACATTTTGATGCAATTTAACGCAAGAATTTTAGTTACACATGTAAATTATATAAATTTCAACGAATATGATGTGAAAATATTACTAGAACTATGCATCGTGTGAAAAATTATTCATTACCAATGGTGGGCAAAAAATGGCACTATCAATGTAGGTGGCTCCGTTATCGAAGAAAATCGGATTAACTTCGTTTTCGTAAATAGGAACTCCCATTTTTAGTGCATATTCCGATTCTATGCAAAAACTACGCAGAGTTCTCTAAAAAAATGCTGAATAAAGTAAATTTATTAAGTTAAAAGTTTCATACGGTATAATCGACAGTACTGGTTCCACAGATTTCAATCCTATCTTAATTCGCTACACAGGAACTGCATGGCGATGATTTTCATAATCGGCTGCTGTTTTGTCAATGGGCACGCAACATATATGAATAAATTTAGGGGGTTTTTTTATTCACAATTTTAAACTTTCCAGGCTTTAGCACTCTTCACACTCTCATTCTTATCTCGGCTGTGAAAAACTACATTCTTTTTTTTTTCCTCCATTGTCTCTCTCTTTTTATCGTATTGTTCTCAGATGAATCAAATTTTCACAAATCATGGGTGAGGTAAGTCGGCAAAATATGTACTATTGGAAAAACCTTATAAGTTACGTGAAGTTGAATATTAACGTTCTTGGTCCGTTAATGTCTGCTGTGTAATCATCGGTGATAATGAGTTGGTCCCTATTTCATTGGCGGTGCTTTGAGGGTACTTTGGATAGGGGAAAATACCGAAGCATTCTTCAGAATGAATTACCAGTAATGCTTGATATATCTAAGCATTAACGAGCAACAGTGCATGTTCCACCATGTTCATTGCCCAGCAAATGAAGCGGTAATAGCAGGGGATTTATTAAACCACGATTACAATGGTCGTTCGATCGTTGGAGTAAACTGGTCTGCTGGATCGCTGGATTTAACAATTTCCAGATTTTTATTCGGTTACATCAAAGATAAATCTTATCAACATGTGTGAAAAACTCTAGAAAATATGATTGAACTTGTTGGAAGATTTTCAGAGATATCAATGCTCAAGATACTTGGTTAGGAATCATTCCAAAAACGAACCAATAAATCATTAATCACGGCAGTGAAGTCACCACTTCAAACATTTAATAAAATAATTTCAATTATGTTAAGCACTTCATTTTTTTTTTAACCCAACGTTTTTAATGACATAAAATTCGCTAATGTGAGAAGTAAGGGGACTCACGTGAAACTGATACGCTAATAAAGGGTGATTCAAAAAGCACGCCGGTTTTGATATATTATGAGGTTTATTTTTACAAAATAAACAAATAAAATACATAAACATGTTCATCTCACCTTCCCATTTCGTGTATGAAAAAGGATGTCGGGCATATGACCTCCTCTACTGCGCTGGCAGGCAAGAACTCGGACTGCCCGACACATTTCCACTTGCATGTCAGCGACAACTCGTCTAATTTCCTCCTTCAAGTCACGGAAGTTTCGGGGTTTGTTGGCATACACCAACGTCTTAAGATGACCTCAAAGAAAAAAGTCACAAGGAGTGAGATCACGTGACCTTGGTGGCCATTGATGATCAGCATTACTCAAAATGAGGCAATCCGGGAACTGCTCATGGAGCAACTGAATTGTTTCGCGGGCACAGTGACTGGTGGCACCATCCTGCTGAAACCACAACTCTTCAATGTCCATTCCAATTAAATGAGACCACAAAAACTCTCGTAAACCGGCGTCCTTTTTGAACCAATTTACTCTCGTGACTTGAAGGAGGAAATTAGACGAGTTGTCGCCGACATGCAAGTGGAAACTTGTCGGGAGTCAGAGTTCTTGCCTGCCAGCGCAGTAGAGGAGGTCATATGCCCGACATCCTTTTTCATACATGAAATGGGAAGGTAAGATTAATATATTTATGTATTTTCTTTGTTTGTTTTGTAAAAATAAACTTCATAATATGATATATCAAAACCGGCGTGCTTTTTGAATCACCCTTTAGTTTCAAACGCTTGGAACTTAAAAAATTCTCTTAAAGTAATCGAAAACAATATTTGGGATTAACCCTATAGTATTTGGTCATCAATGAGATATGTAGTCGGGTGTTATCTTGAAGCAACAGGAGACTATAACTATTGACAAATACTGACTGCTTAATGCAGTTTTTCGCAGTTGGGCTTTGAAACGGTGCCACGTCCTTCTTATCCTCATGATCTTTTGCAAACATATTTTCACAGCTCTTGTTCAACTTCTTATCGACCAATGATGCATCCGTATATTCTCTTCATCATATGCATCGACCAATATGCAATTAGGTATTAGAACTCTTCACCATATGCAGAAATGCTGAATCCTGTTGTTTTTTTAAAGTGCTTATGGTATATAAAATGAATTTGTCCTTGATCGCTGATGGCGGATATCGCATCCAAATTTCTCTGCGACCAAAAGTTCCGGAAATATCGGCCAAAAACCGAATTTCCGAAATAGTATCATGAAAATTGTGAATCATAGCAAAATGGGACGAAAACAGTTTAATAATAAATATAAAATCAATAAATTCGCGTATTGACCAGTGGATCATAAATCTGACGGTTACTCTCGAAAAAGCATAACTATCGATAACACTGTACAACAAATTTGAATTTTTTTCTGTCCTTTAGATGAAGCTATGTGATTCTGTATAAACAAAAGGAGCTTGATTCATATATCAAAACCAAAATAGTTCATCAAGTACCGTTTTTTGTAGGAGACCCACTTCTCAGAGAAATGTAACAGAGGCTTGATTATAGAAAACACAAATAATTTTTTGGGCAATTCCTCTTGTAGGCATCTGTTGGTGTGTCCCTGATAACAGATCAGCAATATTGAGCTAGCATACTTCCATTCCATCGTTAAGGTCTGCCTATGTGATTTCATGATGTGAACAGTCATAGATGTAGATGGTTGAAAGTCAGGATCTTGATGGTTTGAGTCATCGGATGTGTCTTCCTTTGAATCAACACTATAGTTATATCAACACTATATAAATCTGGTTTGATTTATATTTATATTTATATAGGAAGATCTTCAGAATGAGGATCGCAAAGCGCTTTTATATGTGTTACAATATAGATACGTAAAAAGCTAAAATGTGGATTTTTTGAAAATGGTGCAAGGTAAACAAAAAATAATTACAGATTCGTTATTTTCAGCCACAAAATATGCAAGAAACACATTTTCATCTAAAGGACATTTTTCATGTAGTACAGTGTAATTGTTATTCAAAATATGCACATATGACAGCCGAAACAGAGATTTGATGTATATGCAGTGTGTCTTAAAAAGGACTGGCGGTTTTTAAAATGGAATAGCGAACAAAGGGTGACGTTATTAAAATTATATTGTAAAAAAATTAATATGTGAAATGAGGAATTTGCTTTCGTACGTTTCCGTGTTCTAGTGCCAAATCTGCACAGACAGCTCCTTCTTGGCGGTGTTATACTCTCACCCAGTCGGTAGTATTCCAATACAATAGATATTCTTTCTTCCAATCTTCCAACGAATATACCATTTTCACGCTTTCCTACAGTAAAACTGGATTCGCTGAACACCTCTGGACTGACAAACTCGCCACTGCACTTTCACCTGGTTGTCTAACTGACCTTCGCGCATACCTGCATATAAAATCATCTGTCGGTGAAATTTGGTACAAACACAAGGAAATGTACCAAAAATTCCTGAATTCAAACGTTTATCTGCTGCAAGACTAATTTTAATAACTGTCACCGTTTGCTTTCCATTCTATTTTAAAAACCGTCAGTCCTTTCTAGGACACCTTGTATATTCGGATAGTAGACTCAAAAAATTTCAAAATTGCACCAATGGTTATGAAGATAGAATATATTAAGCACATGATATGAACTGCGGTATTCACTTATTATTCAAGATGGCGTTTAAACTAACAATGTAAACCCTATAAACCCTACTGCAGTGAGGTACAATTTATCAACTCAACAAATGAGAACTCAATATTGTCAAATACTGCTTGCGTGTGGTTCGCTATTTAAACCAACGGTTCCTAGAATTTTTTAATTTATATAATCCATACATAAATACGTATTCTGATTTTTACTCTTTATTCTCACACATTCACTTACGAGGGGCCGTCATAAAATTCCAGAAATCATATCCTAGAAATATGAATATCCGGAAATATACATGTTTAAAAAAACGAGCATTCTCAACGAGTTAATCAGAATACATGGTTTCAGAATAACGTACACCTCGGAATAACCTACAAATTTCCAGTTCCCTTGAAGTACGTTGTAACGGGATTTTATTGTATTTTGATCCTGGTATAGTACAGCGTTTTGCCGCTAAAGGGACTAACGCAAAATGGCGGCAAGTGTTGATAAAATTGAAGTACGAAGATAAGTCAATAATGTATACAAGTCGCAAAATGAAATAACTTCAAATTGCTGCAGTGTGAAATTGTGCTATGAATATCGGTCGTCGCAATGATCCTTTACGCAAGTGTCGGTATAAGCGGCAGCACTATCGTGTAACATATACAGCGCTCGTGGTCACGTTCTCGTGCCATGGCGAGTCATTCAAGTGTCAAGGGGTAAGATGGCAAGTGTGTTAGTTGATTGTTGCCCCCCCCCCCCCACCCTTTGGGACGTCAGAGGGGTTATGCCTGCCGATTATGCTAGAAAATGCACAACAATAATGGGAACTGTTGCCGTGGCCTCCTGAAGAAGGATGCCATTAAAAAGAAACGTTGCGGAAAGTTAGCAAGGGCGTTCTCCTTCTCCACGACAATGCGCCCGATCATAGAACACATGATACTGAAAATTGCATCCACCTAGGATTTGAAACTTTACCGCATCCCCCCTATTCACCTGGCCTCCGGGTAACTATTTCTTCTTTCCTCGAATGAAGAAACCACTACTTGGAAGGCGCATCCAAGATGAGGACGAGGTTATTTCTGAGGTGGAGAGTTTCTTAAACAGCCAAAATGAGACTATCTACAAAGGTGGCCTCTAACAGCTTATCTATCGCTTGGAAAAATGTAATAATTTATCTGGTGAATATGCAGAGAAGGATTAAATTTTCCATTCTCGTGTGTCTGATTATCTTTCTTGTGTAAGATTCCTGGAATTTTATGAAGGAGCCTCGTATATACCCTCACTATCTTACACACTATTCACCTATTCACAAACCTGCGTTTATTCATATACATCCATTATGCATCTTACTTAAACATGCTCATACAAAATCTAATTCACTCCATTCTTACATGCTATGGGATACATTTACCCATTCATAGCTTCACATTTAACATTCCTCGGAACATTTTTATGTTCGTTTTTGCGCATTCTCAACTGGTTTAAAGTATCATTATGTACGTGGCCATTCGAAGCAACAATGTAGTGCAGATTAGATAAGATTCAGATAAACTGATACGGTAAACTTCTTATTGTGCCTAACGCGTTTCAGTATAACAAAGGTATTGGCCATAGCGGAATTTTTATAATACAGGAGCGGAGGGAGAGTGTCATCAAACTTCTTCTAAATTGTTGGGAAATCGCAGTGGTGAAGAGGCAGATCTATAGAGGTCAGCCGATCTTCATTTGTTTTCGAATTCATTGAGGAATTGTATGACATCATCCTTTCGAATGTGGTCTTGTTATTCAGTAATTTTTTGTGATCTTGTTATTCAATTTTTTATTATTTTCATTTCTTCCTGTATCAGGATTTTTTTCCTTATTTCTGCCGTTCCAGAATATGTTCATGATTTTTCGACTGCTAGCAAGCGGTGCTTCTTCTTGTATAGGTGGTCGGCAAAAGTGGGGCTGCTGTCCTTATAAATCCATACCCGCCTACGCTCGCTGAATCGTTTATAATATGAACGCGTAGTAGATAGAGCCTTGCTTGCAATCTGGGCAGGCACTTGTAGGTATCTTGTTTACTGTCCGGGACTCAAGAGAAGACCTATGAGTTGAACAATTCCACCACACGACGGCAGAAACGTTTGGGTGAGTTCACTTCTAAAAAGGTTGGATAGGGATATTGCAATTATTGTCAACTCAGAGTCTTCTCTTGAGTCCCGGACAGTGTCTGGGTTTAGCGTACGTCGGTAATGTGCTTAGTTTTGGAAGGAATTCCAAATCCTCGCTCTTTGAATACTGTAAGAATTTGGACGGAGGAACGTGAAGAAGTTCGTTTCTTTTTTTCGTTTGGCGGTTCGGAAGCTGCAAACTTCACGTTATCAAACATGGATTTGGTAACCTTATCTAGGAAGTTGAGCCGAGTCAATCTGTGCATGATGGCGATTTCTTTCTTCTTGACACGTTCCGCGATTGGATATGTCATAGCTCTGTATTACATTCGCTGGAGATTATTTTGACTTAGGGATATTATTACCGTATCTCCGATGTTGTTTTGTGGTAAGAGACTTTTCCTTTATACAGGGGGTTTCTGAATGGTCTGTACAAATTTCCAGGTTATGTTCTAGAGACCAAAACAAGTAGAAAATGTCATATGAACATTGAATCGAAAACGCTTCTTTCGAGAGTTAGGACCGTTTGAAGGTGTCCTGCAGAAGAAGAAGAATTACAACTTGGGCTTCTTATGGGGCTTTTTGAAACTGTTGTTTCTTCTGCCCCAGTACCAGATGTACCGGATCCCGGATGCTACGAATCATCCGTCATACCTCCAGTATTTTCTTCACCGGCTTCTTTGGAGTTTAACGGAGGCCAATTTGTTTTCTATAGCAAGTGAGCAAGTGTATATCTTGTTATACTGTAGAAATATATCACACAGTTTGCAAGTCCTATACGCTTTAACCGTTAATTTTGTATACTGTAGGGCACCTTCAAACCGTTATGGCTCTAGAAAATGTTCGAGCCTATTTTCGAGCCCATGTTCATAGGACATTTTCTGCTTATTTTGTCCCTGGAACATGTCCTGAACGCTTGTACAGTCTTGGAAATTCTCTTTTATAGGCATGTGAATCTTCCGTGAATGCACTTTTTATGTTTTGTTTTTTCAATAATAGAATGCTTCCTGAACTCTCTACCTTTTTTTTACTGCTTAGTGTTTTCCCCTTATTATTAAGGGCTTTCGATTCTTAAAAGTCTATTTTTAACCTTGCTAGGTTAAATTTCAATTAGATCCAATGACTGTTTAACATCCTCGACATTGAAAAGGTAAAAAAGGAAAGAAAAGATAGAGAAATAGACTTCTTAACGTTTATGTTTCCTTTCTCTAAAGGGCGTGATCACAGATCTCTTTCGAAATTTAAAATTCTCATTATTCTCGTCCGTATTTAAAATTCCCTTTACTCTAGAGTTCGAACTTTAAAAATTTTTGATTTCCTGAAGACTAAGTTGAAAATACTTTACCAATATTCCATTTGTTTTTAATATAGGAAGTTGTTTTACATTCTTTCTTCAAACTTTGACGCTATTTTACCCTTTCAATGTCGAAGAGAGAATTTATTGGATATTCATTTCTAGTAGAATTATGGATAGCTCCATTTCATTCTGATCTATTAACTTTAATGCGATAAAGAAGAGAGGGAACGGCCCCCTACTCACTAATTTATGAACAGTAGCTAATACCATATTTTATAAACTCCATACAAGTTTCAAACTGTTTCGGCATCGATAGAGTTTGCTTCGAAAGCAAAATTATTTATTTCCCGATTTCATTATTTAAGCTGCTATGCCTTTGATCTAAAAGATGCAACGAGAAACATTACTATAATTTTTGCAATATTATCAGTAAGAAGAAAGTAGGTAGAATCTATCTACATTATGTATGGAATGCACGATTTTGTCGATAATCTTTCTAGTCTTCCGATATACATTATCACTCTTTAATAATATACAGGGTGTATCAGGTTCGATGATCATAAAGTACCTAGCGTGAACCTTTGCATGATTACAAACTTAAAGTTCCTTATGCAAAATGTTCAAAACTCAAATGTTAAGGGTTTAAACATCATGCGAAGTTTGCTGAAAACCTGTCGAAAACGTCATTTAATCTCAACAATTGCCGCCGATTTAATTGTAATCGCCCCTTTGAATTTAATGAACTGCTGGTGCGATTACAATTAAATGACGTAACGACGCAATTTAAATTTTGAGTTTTCGACATTTTCGATAAGGAACTTTAAGTTTGTAATCATGCAAAGGATCACGCTAGGTACTTTATGACCATCGAAGCTGATACACCCTGTATACAGTGAGAGCACATAGCCCAATTTGTTAATTATTTAGAGTTCCGGCAAGAGTCATTCAGCCAGGTCTTTTTAAGAAATCTTGCTGAAGTTTTTGATGTTTGGTAACCTTAATCGATTTTTTAAAACATATCCATATGCATAGAGATATGGATATCATAAAAGAGTAAAATGCTTGAAATGAGTATAGACTTTGATAATGTTTATTCTGTATCTTAAAGGTAACACTGAATGGATTTTGTTTGTATCTCGTATATTGTTGCTAATGACAGTGAAGAAATTATTGTGGGCTCCTTTTTGTAATTGTTATGAAGATTCTTTAAAATCGGAAATGCTTTTTTTTTTTAGAATTTTAGTTAATTGGCATACTCTTACACAATTACAAAGGAGGGCTTATAGATGTTGGCAGTTACCTGACATTTATCGACACATTAGATAACATAAAACATAAAAGTTTTCAAGTCAACTGCAATACGATGAAATGAACGTTTGTCCTAATGTTCATGCAATGTCTGCCTACACTGGGTGTTTACGAACTCTATGTACAAACTTTTAAGGGTGGTAGAGGACCTTATTTGGAATATATTTTGCCAATAAAATGGGGGTCGCAAATGAATCCTTGATACATAAAAATATTGTCAACCAGCTAATTCACAGTTTCATCCACTTCATCATCATCCGGTCCAAGCCCTGAAACCAACCGACTATCCTCTTCGAGTGGCACTGCATTTGCATGACAGGCGGTAGTTGCCATCCCAACAATGAAAGTTTAGATTTTTCGGATAAACGTACAGAACAAGGGCGCATTCTTATAAGTAGCTTTTATGTTAAAGCTCCTAATAAGCAGAAATTACAACGCTATTATACAGGATCATAAACATAACACTTGCTGTGATTGGATGGAATTTTACAATTATATAAAAAAAAACTATTGGTGGAGTAATGTTTTTACAATAGACCACGAATGAAAGTTAATATTGGATAGATGTCGAATAACAGTTACTTGTTGAGGATATCTGCCGGTGAATCTGATTGGGCCTTGAATATTTCAATACTTTCAAGTACGGCTATTTTCATAGGATTGTTGGCGTTAGAGTATCTTCATGGTGTCGTCTATTGTTCCGGGGGAGGAGTTATCTTCCAGAAGGTGAATTGCATACATTTTATTTGTGATTTCTTCCTTTTCGCATATGATGCCATATGTTCCTTATATCATACGGAAAATCGTCTTGACGTCATGCCGATATAAAAGCGGTCACAAACTTTACACTCAAGAAGGGTAGAGTACGGGGGGGGGGGGGGTTAAGGAGTATCTAATGGAGTTGAAACTGATCCGAAACTGTCCATATGATATATGGAACATATGGCATCATACACGAAAATCACAAAAATCAAATTACTTTATGCAATTCACTTTCTGGAAGAGAATCTCTCTGGAACAATAGACGACACTATGAAGATACTCTAACTCCAACAATCCGATGGAAATAGCCGTATTCGAAAGTATTGAAATATTCAAGGCCCAATTAGATTCACCGATAGATATCTCCCACACGCACCTGTTATTCGAAATCTATCCATTATCCATTCGTGATCTATTGTAAAAACATTACTCCATCAATATTTTTTTTTTATATAATTGGAAAATTCCATCCAATCACAGCAACTGTTATGTTCATGATCTTGTATAATTGCGTTGTAATTCCTCTTATTTCTTTGAAAAAGCCAGGAATAAATAGCGAAACTGGTCAGCTTCTTTAAGCTAACTATAATGTATTGTAATGCCTCCATCTCTCGCGTATCTTAATTATGTTGGTCTTTTTTAAAGTAAGTGTATATTATGACAGCCCCTAAAGTAGTTTCATTCCATCGGTTCTCGTAATAGAACTACATGCACTCGTATTTTAATTAAAACGATATCGTTAATTTAAGTCAGACATTTTACACCAATATATGTCGTTTCTCGACACTCTTATTATTCTTTTTCTTTTTTTATAGTGAAAAATTTATATACGTCTTCTATCGCTTTGATCTATTGCTTTTCATGTGTAACCTCTCACGGCATTTTATAATTAATGCAGCTCAAGAAAATCAATACATTGAAGTTGGAAAGTCAACTTTGTTTACTCTATAAGTCAAATACAGTAAACCTATAGCGATAATAGAAAATGGTGATTGAATTAATGCATTTTATACATAAAATATTGTGTTTATGTATACAGTAAGTGAATTCTTTATATAAATTAGACTTCGAGCATTGAAAAAAGAAAAGAATATTTAATCTACTTTTATTTATTGTTATTCAATAAATCACAGCGTATTTTAAAATTTATATAATATTATTTGTAATGAAAATTTAAAACAATAATGAAATTTTGTTGATAAACTAATATACCCAATCCCCTTTAAATTCTGTATACGAAGCACATTAAAACTCTGGTGCTATTATTTAATATATCTATTCATTAATTAGATCATTTTTGTTTGAAATATTGTAAATATAAAATTATTTCTTCATCCAGTTACTAAATTGATGAGTGATAGACATTGACTTTCATTATGGTTATTTTAGTAGAAGAAATTTTAGATTTTATCCTGAAAGCTTTGATGACTACAATTAGGAAAGAATTTGATGCAAATAAGGAAGCGTGTCGGTATATTTTTTA
>JAHWFO010117521.1:231704-245355 GCA_023313115.1 Rhysida immarginata
TAATTTTTTTACTAATTTGTTTATGATCAACAAAACAATAACGTGATGCTGAGAAGATGAAAAATTACATTACTGTTATTAATATGAAAAATATTATTAGTAATAAAAATTTATTATTTTTAATTTAAAACAGAACAAGGCAAGGCTTTGCACAAATATTAAAAATATAATTATACAGCTTGGGTCAAAATGAGGTACAATATATATAATTAATAAAATAAATAAGACAAAAGAAAAAAAATGTTTGCAAAATATAATTATCTGTCTTTAAATAAGAATTATTCAATTTTTTTACTAGCATAATTTCTAAGCAAAATTTCAGTTTTATACAACAGAATGTAAACATTCAGTCTAGATGTCTGATTTTAAATATTTACAAAAAAAAACCCCAGCAAGATGATTAAATATCCGTAGATTAATGATCAGACGCTACTATAAGCAATAGCTCGCATGGAGATCATTCGCCACAATATGGCAGATTTGTACCACGTGACAGGCTCAAACCAATCAAAATTGTTGCACTAGTTGTCCGTACTCTCTTTATACAGAAACTCTAATACTGTACACAGTAAAGCTCCAGATAACCAAAGTACGGCAATTAACTTCCCCAGTGCTAGCTAGAGAATACTGGTTGTTGATTGGTTGGTTTGAGATCACATGAGTTTGCCAGCCATTTTTGGCCCAAACACTCATAGAAATGCATGGGAAAAGTGCAGTTTAGATGAATTTTTAAACGAAGTATTCATTGATTAATACAATTTTTTAAACTCGAACATAGAAATTTGGATGGATAACTGAGTTATTTCGGCTTAAGGAAACTTTAGGTTTTTCCCGTTATCTGGAAACATTTAAAGACTTAAATTTGAAACGGTTAAAAAGCAAAAGCACAGGTTAAAAATTGATTTCAAATCGGAAAATAAAATAAATATTAAAAATAACACTATTTAAGCACACTTTAAAAACTCCACTAAAAAGTAAAAAATAATTGTTTTGGTGCTCATTTAAAATTAAAAAATTTAAGTGTGGCCTATTTCAATATTTATACGAACGGAGGGAGCATAGTGATAAAACAAATTCTTCATGCACTTAATATCAAAATAAATATTTGCATTCACAATAACATCATAATTACCTTTTTAATTTTATGAACTCCTATCTAAAGGAGAGGTACCAAAAGGCTTTTTACTTTGTAAGTACACCTTTTTAATGTTTTTTGTTTAAAAAAGTTTGTTTTTTAAAAATAATTTTTTATTTATGCCAAATTAATTATCATTCATCATTAACAGGATACAATATTTACTTGAATATAAAGTTTGATATTGAATAAACGAAAATTCACTGTTTGTTTGAAACAAAATTATAAGAAATTTTAACTCTTATAGATTTTAACTCAAGTTTTTGGCTAATTTACCCCTCACCATAATAAACCTTAATAATTAATGAATTTTAAAATCCATTTCATGTGTAAGATTTTTATAATTTTTTTTATCAAATTAATTTTTATATTTACATCAAAAACTTGAATTTATTATTTTCTATTTTATTATAATGTAATATCATAATTATATATGTAATAAATATAATACGAATGGCTAAATTGAAGTTATTAATTGAATATTTTCATGAATTTATTCCAAGTTTTTAATTTTCTGGTTCCAAGCTAAGTTATGTTTTCAACCCTAAAGTAAAAATTGTAAATTTAATCTTTTCAAAATTATGTCTAAATTATTATCAGGCATAAATTGTTATTAGTCCATACTTAAAAATTATTGGTGTAGGCTATTAAGATATTTTTAATTCATTTTTGAATTTTTATTAAATCTGTCATTTTGTGTTTTTCTTGTTTTAGTTTTTTTTATTAATTAATTTGCTGAAGTTTTTAAAATTCATGAAATTATTCAATTAATTCACTTCAACGTATCACTGTAATTTGTAATGAAGTTATTAATATAAATATAAAAATTAATTTGATAAAAATTTATAAAATTAAGTTTTGCTCTACAAAAACCTACACATGTAACGTATTTTTAAATTATTAATTTATTAAGGTTTATTATGTTAAAGTGTAAACTAAACAAACACTGACTAGTCAACATTAAATTACTTCAATCTTACTGTTTTATATATATGGAGAAATTTTAATTAAAAACAAAATTTAAAGGAAAAATAGTAGTTACAAAATTTATTGTTAGTCAGTTATATTTCCAGACGATAATAATGAGAAAATTAAAAAAAAGAAGCATTTCAGCCATATTTTAAAGATACCGTAACTGTAATGATAAGGTGAAAAGGGACAAAAATGGCGGATTCTGTAGCAGACAGCAAAGTTTGTCTAGAGTTTTAATACACAGACGGTAGTAAAGCACTACTGGAACGCTGTTAGAGGGACTCTTCAATATGCGCACCCTCTGTGTCGATGACATGGTGCAAGCGCAGGACAGCATGCGCAAACAGTGGCACGAAGTGTCTCCCATGATATGGCTGCAACACGACGAATGATGTTGGCTTTAAGTTCAGGCAAGGTTCGTACCTTCCATGATAAACACGATCCCACAGCCAGAAGTCACATAGTTCCCCATTCAAAGTTTGAGGTCTCGTGAACGAGCAGCACACCTAACTCCCCTGTCTCTTCGAATTTCTGCATCTTATTTCGTAAACCTCTTGCCGTCGTGGGTCTTGTTCGCAATCCCTTCACACGCCGATATTCTCCCAGTACTATTGCACCATTGTTGTGGTAATAGAGCTTCATCAGGAGCGCACGTTCTTTCTTTTCCAATTACATGGTGGCCTCTGAAGATTGGTTGTTCACAGACGCATTGCGCTTTTGCATTCAGCGCAACTTTTTCCCCTAGTGGCAACCGTATGCACTAATAAATTTTCCATTGGAATTATCTTTCTCATGCTCTGCATAGCCTATACACAAAGATTCATCACTATCCGTGCAATAATGCGGTCTGCAGCCCGCGCAGAAGTGGAGAATTTTATTATAACCACCCGGTATATAAAAAATTACGCAATACAAGATATAAAATTATTTAATATGATATAAAATTTAATGTGCATTTTATTGTGTACTTTTTCATTGTGCATTTTTTCCATTATTTGGAGGTTACAAATTCAAACAATCAAGCAAAGGCCTCGTTTGAACATGCGCGCTTCGTTTTTAGTTCATAGATAGCGGGACCAGATTATAGGCCTCAGTAGTCGTTTTCTGTCAAGCTTATTATTATCATCAATAGCTTATTGCTAGTAACTAATGCTTCCTTCGTTTCAACAGTAGATACTTATAAAGAAACGGTTTAGCAGTGGATTATGAAGAAACAATAGACGTTTACATAGAACGCTTCAACAATTAACCCTCATTTCGTATTAACATTAAATTATGTAAAGAACTTTTATTAGCTCCAATATATAAAGAATTACAGTACTATTTATTTCACCTTTCGGTATTTTATTATGTCATTCATTAATGACTTACAGTTACAGTCTTATTTAATTGTGAGAATGTTTTTTGAAATGAAAATTAAGAAATATGTAGGTTATAATTTTATCTTCTATACTTTTGTTTTTCATATTGTCTCAGGAAAACTATTCAGAAAGTTCGGATATTTGTATAGTAGCACTTTTATCAACGCGTGCAATCACTACTATATAAAGGCAATCAACTAAACGGGCGCAGTCACAATTATATTTTCTTAATTGCATAAAAAGTTTCTCGTTTCGAACGGGTGAAAAATTGAAAATTGTTATTGCATTCTGTCCAAACAGCGTATGCATCAAGTGCCAAAGGACCCGACAGTCATCAACGAAGTGAAGATGCCCTATCCTTTAGGCGTGTAACCATTCCAAAACATCACTAATTAAAGAAGTTCGAATTAGTGTTGGATCGCCGCACAATATTCTTCGAAACTGTCAACTCGATGAATCCCTCATTTGTTGACACCTTTTCAAAATAATAGAAAAAGGCATCCGCTTGGAGCGATGTTGGAGGTTTCAAAGACAACGAGGATGACTTTTTCAGACGCCTAATCGCAATGGATCCAGAAGCTAAAGAAATGAATAAACAATGCAAATAGGGGTTATTCTCATTATCTTTTTCAAAAAGGCAAAGAGGAAGTTAGTGGGTTTTTTTAAAATTCTCGTGAAGTTTTCGTAACAGATTATGCAAAGAAAGATCAGACAATCACTCCAAATCATTATCAGGATCTCCTTAAGAGATTGCCTGAACAAGTCAACAGAAATTGTTGTCGAAATGTAATCGCAATGCACTCACTCATCCGACCATGGTACAGTGGAACTGTACTGAAGCTAGACTGAAATGTGACATGATATTTAGTGATTCCTTCCTCTGCCGTTGGTTGCATCATACGTAGGCAGTATTTGAATAAAGGTTGAACTTAAAAATAATGGTATGAGACAGGGAGTACCTCACTGGGGAAAATGTGTGATTTTTACAGAGATCATATGTAAAGAAGAACTTATATAGGTGCAAATTTCAATCTTCTCTCTTTTTTGCTTTTACAGAAGGTGTGATGAATTTTTTGAATTCCTCTCCGATATGCATCTTAAAAAGTTATGTTCCTCTCATATGTAAAAAACTTGACGTAAAGTTCGGCGAAAGTAATAGAAAGGGCTGTACACGTTCTTGAATTTGAAGCCAAAAATCTCCAATTTTTAGTTGGTAAGAATTAAGACAAGGAATATACATTGAAATGATAATTTATTAGAAACGCTACTTAATAACGCGAAGATCACTCCTGACCTTATCAACTGCCTCAATTCGTGCGGCATAGAAGAAAAGAGATTCTAAAAACATTCCACAGGTATTTCCGACCGAGTCATTGCGAGAACACATAGAGAGGTAAATTGCGATACGTCCGGTTCCATCTTTCGTTGGAGAGAGAGGTAAATTGCAATAGATAAAAAATTTTAGAATATAAGAAAAAATGAAATTTCTTATTCGTCGAAATAATAGTCTTATCTTTTTTCATCTGCCAAAAATAAAATTTCAAAGTTTATAAAATCCTAAAGATGCCAGCAAAATGCACCCGATTGAACAATCTGATTGGCATGAAATGAAATAAAACCATGAAATTTTTCTAGTAATTTTGGTTCCCGAAATAACTTTTCTTCATTTCGAGCACTGCACACAGAGACACACTCGTTGAAATTGATCGCCAACTGCACTGATCGCTTACTCCTATCTCTAACGATTCAAGCGGCGAACGATCCACGAGCTCTTTAGAACATCAAATTTAGATCATGAGTCGTTTTTTTGGCTTCTCCTCCTCCTCCTAAAGATATCCTCAAAGAATGGAATAATGAAACATCCATGGAGATTTCAAAGATGGAATACCAATCAGACTCTCTAATAGATAGCTATATTAGTGAATGAAATTATACTCCAAAGTTACTTCTTAACGAAATCCAAGTCTTTCATTATTATTTTCTTCGTATAACATACCATTGAAAGCTTCCTTTAATAAATCATAAACCTATTATTAGGAGCATCGGTCGTATGAGGACTCGTATCCCAAGCTACAGTTAGGAACTGTCGACTACGTTGTCTTCCTTTTGTTAGCAATGCTTCGAAGAAGCTATTGTGAGGACGTTATTTGAGGAGCAATATCATCTTCAACAAAGAATAGGTCAAAGCATTCTCTTCCTATAGAAATTTCGGGAATATTTCAAAGGGAAAAGATTTTGCAACCACTTTTTTATTTTCTTTTTTTTCTTATTAGTTTAGTTCTATTCTCCGATGTCGGTATGATTCTCTGGTTGATTCAAAAAATATGGTCCAAAAAAAGTACTGACAACGAAAGCGTTAAAAATGGTAGCAGACCAGTAATAGTAATCAACGAAGAAAATAAATAAGCAAGGTTGCAAGTTATTGTCTGTGCATGGAAGTTTAAGAAACACCGCAGTCAAAATCTGTTATCTTTTTTCTGATGGAATTCATGCATAGTTTGGTAAATGGGTACAACAGAGAAAAGGCAATTGATTGGATCCGCTATGTACGAAAAATGATTAAGAAGATCCACTTGTCGAAACAGGGTGACGCATCCATAGAAGATTAGAGCTCCTGCATGCCCTAATAAAGTATGTCCAGCAAAGGACTCCCTGATTTTAAATGTAAATATCTCGAAAACGGAGATCGATAGAAAAATGAAATAAGTGGTATGGTTATTTAAAAAGCCGTAAAAATCTGATACGGAAGTTCGAAATTAGTTACAAATTGTTACAAACGTTGCCATTAGGTGACGCTTGCGTAGCGCACTGGAATTTCGTTCTGCCATCTCTGTGCTATGAAAAGTGCACATTTTGAATCGATTGCGATGTGATTGCAATGGCTGCTTGCAAAGGGCTAACCTAATCTCTATTTCTCGGGCTCCGTACTGCGACTATAGCGTACAACATTAGAACCTAGAATGCATATTATTAAGTAGCAGAAGAATGGAGCTACTTATTGGTTTTACGAAGTCCGTCCGTCTGTCCCCTTTATAATTTATGCATTTTTTGAGGTAGAAAGTTGAAATTCGGAATGTAGCTTACTAAGACATGTAGCTTCGCTATTTAGTTTGGTTTTGATTGGTGCATTGGGGTCGGAATTACGAGGGTGAGAGTCAGACGGAACAAAAGATATATGTGGTAGTTAGGTACCTAAAAGAGTAAAATTCAATATACAGATTTCTCTAGGCAAGATTTACATTACTATGAAGTTTAGGCAAAATTGTTCCAGTGGGGTCGGAGTTGTGGGGATGGCAGTCACTTGGTCTTTAGAACTATGATAATATATGGCATGTGATATGTCATTCGTTCGGAGATGATGAGAAAGGGAAGAAGATAGAGCTCTTTAACATTTTCTAAATAATACGTTCGAGAAAATCAACTAAGGGGGAGGGGGGTTAAAATTGCAGATAAAGGGGTAAAAATCGATGACCTCATGGCTTCAACTACTTTTCTATACCCTCCTGGGGGGTTTAATTACTTGTTGAGTATTTCAGAGACTCACCTAAAGTGAACGTGTTTTGTACAATGAGTATACCAGGGGACTTACCTTTTTATTTTTACCGAACTTACTTTAGTGGTAATTTTACTAAGTCACCGTTAACAGAATAGCTTATGCTCTAACTTGGCGAGAAATTTTCCGTCGTAGTTTTTCAGGTGGCTGGTGCTCCGTCATATTTCCACGTGGATTTTCGCCGATACCTGAGCATTTTCCTACCGGGACTTTGGATCGTCCGTGTTGGAAACATCGATCTCTGTGCAGCCACGATCATCAGTTTCAAGCCTTGTGACTTCATTTTTGTGGGGTTGCATTAAAACAAAGTGTATCTGCCCACTTCTCCTATCATAACAATTGGGCGAGCTGAAACAGCGCACCTCTGAAACAGAGGAGTCGATATCCTAGGATATGCTGGAACAGTCTGGTTACAGCTGGACTACTATCTTGACATCTGTCATGCCGCCAATGGTGCTCCTATCTAACATTTGTAATCTATGGGTAAAACGTAGATACTTAACATAAACAGTCGAGTCAAATTAATGTGACCACTTCTTATTTGTTTTGTCAGCGCTAAATAACCAATCGCAGAAGGCACTAAATAAATAAGGCAATTAATGACGGTCATCAGCAGATTGGATGAATATATAGAGTGTATTGTAGGCATTCGAAAAACATTTTAATTGTTGCAATGCTGGAACGGAGCAATTTATGAGACGTACAAAAGGAATGGTTATAGGCTTTCGGGCCCAGGGTGGCAGCATTTCAGAAACTGCGGACTGTATGAACTGATCTCCTCCTGCTGTGGTAAAAGTGTACCGCGCATGGCGAAATGGCACTAAAGAAAATAAGCGACGTTGAAATGGTGATGATTCTCGAGCTATAGATAAATGAGAGGAATGGCGGCATTAGAACCTATCAACTGACCCACACGACCACATTGACTACTTGCAAATCACACTCCTGAATTTATAAATATACATCAATGACCTACATAACTAAATTTAAATGATTATATCTCGTAAACTAATGCCCATTAGCATGAGTTACTATGCCATATAATAGTGGGAGGGGTGCGTAACAACATATTTAAATTTCAGTTAAATTCAAGCTTAACAGGCCTGGTCCCTGTTAGATCTATATCAAACGTTACAATGTGAATAAGGAGTGAGCACGCACGCACTTTTCAAACCCGCTTTTCCGTTAAAGGGCAGTAGCCTTATGGAGGATCTGCAGCGCTAGCGATCCTCCGCCATCAGGCGCATGTCCTCAGTGGTAATCCCCAAGCGACTCGAACCCAGATTCTCCATTTAGTCCACCCACCTGGTTCTAGGCCGACCCCTTGGCCTCTTATCCACCGGTTTGTAAAATAGCAACTGCCTAGGAAGACCACTTTGTTTGCTTAATAGTGGCGGTAATATGAAAGCATACTCGTAATAAAATTTTGAAAATTCATGTATAAACTGACTTTAAACTTTTCAATGGACGATTTTTTTCCCATTAAAAACAATGAAAATTTCAGTGGAAAAAAGAACGATTAAAGTGATACGCAATTTTATACAAAATTGATTTATTTAATGGTTGTTTAAAAAGAAAATTATTCAATAAGAAAAATCATTTATGGAAAGAAAATAATATAACTTATATGGCTTATAAGCATTAAAATTGTCAAAAAAGGAAAAAAAGAAAAAAGGAAATAATGTTCCTGATTTCTTTGGCATCATAAACTCTCAACAGGTGTCAGCAGCCGTTACCAGCTTCATTTCCGGACGAGGCCTCACAGATTGCAATTGATACACGTGTACTTCTAACAATGCGTCGTTTAATGCCAAGGGCGTAGCCAAGGGGGGGGGGGGGGGGAATATTCCCAACCCCCTAAATACTTGATTTAATAGTCGATTTATATACAAATACTTGATTATTAATAGAAATAAGGTGCAAAAGGGTAAAACATTGGAGTATTGGTATTGATTTTATTCTGTAAAGATGGAGGCGGTATTTGATGCACTTTTCTCACGTTTTTATTCCCCTCCTTCCTCTCAGTGGGTAGGTATCCCCCCCCCCCCCAACATAAATCCTGGCTATGCTCATGCATAATACCTGTTTGTTTTTTTTTATTTGTTTTATCGTTGAAGAGAAATCAGTTGCTCCGATGAGAGCGCCTAGCAGTTCACCATGGTCGATAAGGCCAGCAAACACGCATTATGATCAAAAGTAACAGGACACCTTTAAACTTTACTTCTCCTGCAAAGAAGTAAAAAATTATGACCAGGGTTTACCATTTGCTGCAATAACAGCTCCCACACTCACAGCAATTTCCAGTTCGTAGGAGTCATTTTATTAGGTTATAGCTCTCTGACTCGATTATAAGAATACAGTACTTCGTAGATAAGTTCTACCATCCATCTTCAAGTGTTTACGAACTCCCGACTCATCTAACAGGAATCTAAGTAAGTTACACCTGTTTCTAACGTAAATTATACTTATTTAATAGTTCCAAATTTATTTGCTAACACGTTTTCTTATCCATTTTTGTTATGATTATTTTTTATTTCCACTGAACAGCATTCATTATTATCGACTGCTAACAACATGGCTAGTTTCTCGCAGCAAGAATGAATCTAAACACCGGAAGCTGTGAATCGGAGCCTTATGAAGGGTGGCTGACTTAATTTCAGCACGGAGGTCGAATATGCTATTAACTAAAATAAAATGTTACTGTTTCCATTATTGTAGGGAGTATAAATCATTGATCTAAAAATCATCCTTTTTTCTGCATTTCAGATTGCCAAGGATACTCATATGAGCCTTCCTCTTCAGCCTCCTCGTGATAGTTTCCATTTAGCCTACCCAAAGGAATGTAAAAGGAATCTTGCAGATTTATAATGAGAACGATGTAATGGTTGCAACAAAAATAATCCCTTGATTTTTGTGCAAATCAATTCTGTTAGATGATGGTGAATTTATTGCATTGTACATTATAGGTTGATTGTATTGTTAAATCAATGAATGACTTTATGAAAAAAATTGATGTTTAAAAATTTTTAAAAGATGTCGTTTCTCTTCCTATTGTTGTCTACCGTTCAAGAGCTGTCAACTCTATGAACAAGGCGATCGTTATTTTAGAATTTGGCAACATATTTATCATTAAAATCCTTTTTTCTGCCTACAATCTTGGAGTTCTATCTCCTGCTGATGAATTTTGACTATAAAGATGATAAAATACAAATACAGGCCGGTATACAAATGTAAACTTGTATAAATAACAGTATACACGTGTGGAAATAGGTGTGTAAGCCTGTGTGAAATGGTGTATACGCGTGTGTAAATTTGCGTACCTGTGTGTATTAATGTGTAAATATGCTATACATATGTGTATAAGAGTGTAAACCTGTGTGAATAGCTGTATAACCGTGTGTAAACTTGTATACATCGTGCATATACGTGTGTAAATTTATGTAATATTTGTGTAAGCATATGTAAATACAGATGCGTAAACAGTCTATACACGTGTGTAAATTTGTGCACATAAATGTATAAATGTGTGTAAACTTTTGTAAATATGTATAAATGTATGTAAACTTGTGTAAATAAGCTGTACAGAGATGTACATAAGCGTAAACATGTGTAAATAGGTGTATAGACGTATGTAAACTTGTGTTAATAGGTATATACCCGTGTGTAAACTTGTGTATATTGTGTATACACGTGTGTAAATATGACTATATAAATGTGTAAGTAGCTGTGAAAAAATGTAAAAATGTGTTAATAGGTATATACGCGTATAGTAAATATTCCGTTAATGAATCTTAAGTCATGTACAGTCGAGTCAATTGACCCGAGAATGGCGACTCGGAAATTCGGGACAAATAACATACTGACATATGTATCCAACGACTCTCTTAAATGGGTCGATTTGGAAGAATCGTAGGACTCTGACAAGCGGGTCATATTAACCGCATATTGCTATGAGTGCACTAAGCCAGGAAGGCTATCCAGTGGATAGTATCAATACCTCTAAGAAACAGAGCCTGCGCACTGAAACGTCATACATTGTTATATCATCATAAAAAATTATAGTTAATCGTATTTCTACTAATAATAAACCCTAAATTATGAACTCTTATTAACTTAGAACGATTAATTAACAACGTACGACATTTCAGTGCGCAGACTTTCTTTCTAGGAGGTGTTGATAGACTATGATAGTATTCGCCAATACTTGAATTGTTGCGGTTCTAAAGAACAGGGTTATTTTCTTATCGATGTGGGAGGCATAGACGATGGATAAGTTTGGTGACAGGACAATTGCGTACCGTACTTCCGCTCAGGTAGTTGAGGGTACTTTATTGGTAGTACTATGATGGGATCATATGTGACCCCAAATTTTTTCATTGTACAAAATAAATAAAGTGATTAAAATACAAAAGCAGTTTATTTATCTTTTTATTACAGTTTCATAAGTTTTTACGAGAAATATTAAACTCGTATTAAACAAATTATAAAACCATTTTTAAAAAATTACACAATTAAATATTCGTGATGCAAATAGTCCAGATTTTCTGTTTTCAAAACTGCTTTTTGTAATATTCTCCTTATTGCTTTAAACTGATGGTATTTTTTCAACATTGCCGAACGATGATTTTTTTCAACATTGCTGAGGAGAAAATAAAATCTTGTAAACATTACAAGGATGAGCTTTAGCATTGAAGCAGAAATACATTTATACATTTATTGACAAGAAATTACTCCCCGAGTAGTGTAAGGCACGTATCAGACTGTAAGGCACGTATCAAACCGTGCGGTCATCTATTTTAACCCCTTTATCTGCACTTTTTTCCTCTCCCGAAGTTTTTTAATCAAAAAATTGATTTTCTCGAACTTAGTGTGTAGAAAATGTAAAAAAGCTCGTATCTTCTTTCCTTTCTCACCATTTCCGATGGAATGACATATCACATGCCATATGTTGCCATCCCTGCAATTCCGACCCCACTGGAACAATTGGGTCTAAACTTCATAGTAAAATATATCTTGCCTAGAGAAATCTTGTTTATGGAATTTCACTCCTTTACGTACCTAAATAGCACATAGATCTTTTGTCCTCTCTGAATCCCACCCCCGTAATTCGACCCCAGTGTACCAGTCAAAACCAAACTAAACAGAGAAGATGAGCATGCCCGTAGTAAGCTACATTCCGAATTTCAACTTTCTATCTCAAAAAATGTAGAAATTATGAATGGGACGGACGGACATTATATAACCAATAACTAGTTCCATTCTTCCGCTACTTAAAAAAATTATGAGCACTTGAGCAATCCTGCGTCGAAAAAGCTATATTACGTGTGCGCGCCGATGTCAATAATGCTTAAAAGATGAACAGAAAGTACGAGTATATGACATGCACTGTACTATTTACATTCACTGTTTTAGCAAGTGAATTCGACTTGAAGGGGTCCGCGAAAAATTCTGAAAAGTTGATACGGCCGAGCTAAGACTTTGATGATCATATTTCTGAAAACAGAATTTGAAAAAGTTAATTCGTTTTCAAGTTATCGTGCAAATGGCAGAAGGCCGGATAAACGTGCAGACCAAGGGCGCATTCTTATAAGTAGCTTTTTTGTAAAGCTCCTAGTAAGCCATTTCAACATATGCCTCGCGAAACCAGAAAGGATAATTTATTATATGTATAAAAAAGGCACTAATATTAAGTAAGTAACTTACCTGTTTTATAATCAGTGCACTCCTTGTAGAAGATCTTTTATGCCCTATGGGTCTTGCAGACTGATTGAAAGTATCTAGTCCATGAAGTTGCCTGGACAAATGTGGCATCTTCGTTGTGTTGGCAAGTTTTCTTGTGGCTCTTTAACATGAAATAATTGAATTAATTAAATGTAATTTTAGAAAGAAGTTTATGGAGGCCTTGCCATAAAGGGAAAGAAATCAGAGTATCGGAGTTGGAATGGAACTGAAACAGAGCTTCCATAATGCCAGGATACACTACAGGATGAATACAAAGTATGTACCTCATAAAGAAGACTTATACATGGTGTTTCAAAAATTGTGGATATTATTTCAGGAATGGACTCCCCATATTCAACAATTATCCCATTGATGATAATTTGGATATATATAAGAACTGGCCAAAAAAAGAGAGTGAATTTCTCATTTGCTCTACTTGGATGACCTGAAATTATTTTGTAAAAACTATACATAAGGAATACAAAGGAATTTAGCAAAGACACGTAGAACAACTGAACAGATTTTTGCAGCTTGTGAGAAAATACGCGTAATAATCCTGCATTCACATTTTTAACATCTCCTTTAGGGAAATGTAAAACAGGTGTCATATATACCTCTTCTTAACCCGGAAACCATGCATTTTCGGACCCCTGTTGTGATAAATGTTTTTGTTGTCCTCATATGGGGAGTTCATTCCTGAATAATGCCCCACTGTTTTTTAAATGTAGAGTATGTTATGGCTGAAGTTCAGGCACCATTTATAAATTCGAATTTTAAACATATGGATTTATAAGTTGCACCGTTGAAAACTCCAATGTTGTTACATTTTCATTCAGCTTACTTAATATCCATAAAAATGCACTTGCGATATAATTTTTAAATCTTGTTCCGCTGATTTAAAAGGCTGCT
>JAHWFO010117521.1:245365-259005 GCA_023313115.1 Rhysida immarginata
TTGCGATATAATTTTTAAATCTTGTTCCGCTGATTTAAAAGGCTGCTGTGGGCGCAGGCTGCTTTACTTTCGGGAATGTGTAAAAAAATAACAGTCATGAGGAATTCTCAGGATTCTGTAAAGATGTTAGGCATATGTAAAGGCGCATAATGACCTAGAGGTTGATGCGCCCATAAACCAACGACCCAACCAACCAACTATGTTAAAGAACAAGAAATTAATCCTCCCCCTCTCCTTCGATAAGGGTAAAGGAAAATAGTGGAAGCCCGGAGTTCATCTATTTTTTAATCTCTCTTTTTTTTTTTTTTAATCAAAAAATTCACCTTTTCGTACTAATATTTAGAAAATGGTAAAGAACTCTAACTGCTTTCGTTTGTTATCATTTCCGATCGAATGATATATCCCATGCCATAAGTTGTCTTTTGAAAACGTTAATAGTTCTAAAGACTAAGTGTGACCTCTTCATAATTGGTACTTCACTAGTAGAAATTTGGCCACACTTCATAGTGATTTAGATCTTGTCTGGAGGAATCTGCAAACCGAATTTCACTCCATTTCATAACTCTATTACCATATAGACCAGTTGGTCCCTCTAACTACCACCTCCGTAACTATGGCCCCAGGACACCAATCAAAACCAAATCATCAAATATTGTAGGAGGACATGTTCATGGTTATCTATGTTACGGATTTCAAACTTCTACCTCAAAAGATGTAGAAAATTTGAAGGGGAGACACACACAGACAGATGGACATTGTAAAACTAAGAAATGGCTCCATTCTTAAACTACTTAATCAGAGGGTCGCGCTAGGTGCTGCAGGGGTGCTATAACTGAAACTAAATTAGGATACATGGGATATGGAGATTGGAGTACGATCAGTTGAGGACGTTTAGCATTGTTTAAAAATGATTTGGAAATCTTAACAATGCAGCTAAAGTACGAGTTTATATCAGCTGACACCAATTATATGTTCATAGGCCTAGAATTTTAAAATTTATGAAGAAAGATTACAGAAAAATATGATCTCGTTATTATTGTGTTTTATAAATCTTTGAATGTTGTTAGAAAAACCAAATGTGTGCCAGAATTTTTTCATATTGGGAAGTATAGTTTCATCAATTAGATAATAGACATTTTCATAAAGATGCAAACTCACTTTTAGTTTTCATGATCATGTAAATAAAAAGACAAAAGCATTTCATTTTATACACATAATTAAGAGTTTATTCACATGCTCGTCTGCATGGCTTTTGAAGGTTTCGAACTTTTAAAATCTCGAAGGAAGAAATGTATTTTTCTTTCTTTGCTTTCTTACAATTTCTTTCTTCATTTTTGCCATTGCATATGAATTACAGTGTGCTTTAAACTCCATTAAAATTCTTTCATGTAAATCGGAAGTTAGTGGCTTGAAATTCAGTTTAAAAAAATAAAGAGAAAAAAAAAGAAACCCACATCGCCTCGCTCATTCTCTTCTTGCTAATAAGGCATTCGGGCATTGTGAAGGGAAAAGAAAAGAAATTTTCTAAGGGAAAATTTCTTTTTGAATTTAGATAAAAGCTCCACTAGCAACTGTTTATTTGGATGTTATTCATGTTTAAAAATACATTTTCTTAAAATCGAGTTTAAATAACAAAGAATTTCTAGCTCCAGTGCTTTCTTTCTTTTTAATTCTCATTTGCTTTCACTTGCCAGTGTTGATTGAAAGAACTAATGAGATTTTCATGTACCGTCATCTCATCATTTGTGAAAGATTTCTTTTTGTGTTTATAACTCTCGAGGTGTCGACTCAATTTTCTCTCTATCATCATAAAATGTCAAGCCTGTGTGAGAGATAAATTCGTGTCTTGGACAGTCGAATCTTCTTCGAGTCTAAAACGAAGATTCCCCATGCGTCAGGGAATGAAAATTAAATAAAAGTGCACAATTGCTTTATGAATTAATAATAACGATATCTAGTTGAAAATCAAAAATTCCATGACTATAAAATGATTCTTTAAAAAAGGCTTGATTAAATAAAGCTTTTTTTTAAAAAAAAAAAAAAGGCGGAAGAAATGGGGTTTATTTTCACTTCCCTCATCTCTTCTTTCGTAAACACTTTGGGATGAGCGGCGGTGATTGCTGGAAAGCAACGGAACATTTGATGCAATGAATTATTTATGATTAATCAGTGAGTATTCAGACGAGATCCTAGGGAAGGATCTTTCAGTTTGGATCGTCTCCTTTATCCACCAAGTGTTTTTCCCCCCCTCTGGTGGCAAACTTTTCCCGTTTTTATCCAAATAATCCTTCTAGAGAAAAGAAAGAGAGAGAGAGAGAGAAAGAGAGAGAGAGACAAGTCTTCTCTATCGAGACAAGAATTCGTTTGGAACGGGAAGCGAAGAGACGCACAATCGATTCGCGGTTTGCGTTCGCTTCCAAATCAATCATAAATTATTGGTAATTGTTGTGGTAACAATGGAAGCTTCTTCTTAATTTCTGTTACCTTTCACGCTCTATTCTTCGCCTTAATCTTCCTATTGAATTCTGTGTTTACTTTGAAAAATACTCCCATTATAATGGCACTGGAAATGCCGGGGCTCAGCAAGCTCAATAGCCTTTAAAAGCAGCGAAACAAAATTCCGCATTGATTACAATGACGAAAAGCCTCTTTCCAAGGGAAGTAAAAAAGGGAACTTAATTTTTTAAAGGCAACACTTTTTGCATAGAAAACCACACAGAGTGGAAACGTTTCTTTATTTTCCTATCATTGTCGTTCGCGTAATCTTTTTATATTGAACGAGAAGCTTTTTGCATTGCCATTAAATATAGAGGAAACTGCCAGTTTTTAGATCATTCATACTACAACCTCTGACAATTAAGTTCGGTGAATGAGTTCACACAACAAAATGCAAAACAGATAGAGCCACATTTACTTTATTGTCCTTCGAAATAAAGGCAATACACTTTTGGGATCGGGTGTATAAGTCCTGGAAGCTCTTTAGGGATGGCTTTAAGTTCACGTGTCACATTTGCTTGAATGTCTGGAATGTCCGCAAATCTGTGTCCCTTTAAGGCCCGTTTCAGGCGTGGGACAAGAAAAAGTCTGCCGGTGCCAAGTCTGGTGAATAAGGTGGATGAGCTATGGATACAACCCCTTTGTTGGCCAGAAACTGTTGCACGATTACGGCAGTGTTCCTCTTTGGTCCATTATCCACAGTTACGTGTGCACGCTACACCTTCAACTGAAGAAACGAGCATCTGCTAAACCATTGCACGCACAAACGTGACCTGTCTGAACTTGCTTAAACAATGACTGGGCTTGTATTCACATGCATTGTTACTCGCGTAAAGCTTGCACAGATTAGTGTGTGACGTCATTCACCGAACTTAATTGTCAGAGGTTGTATTTCGATCATATTCAAACAGCTACGATTTTTCTCTTTAAGCTTAATAGGACGAACGATTTCTGTCTCCCCTGCATTAGAAATTCCTGTGGGATATATCGCAACAGCAGAGGTTTAAATGTAAGCACTAGCTATTTCAGAATCAACGCAGGCGAGTTCACAAACAACAGGCAAGTTATTAATTCAAGGTTACGTGCAGTTGTTAGCTAATACGATTATAAAAGCCATTTTTTGATGACTGTTGATAGACTTGAATTGATGGCCAAAGCTGAATTGATACAAACATATCCAGAAAACAACTCCCGATTAGATATTAATGAAAATAATATTTATTTTCGCATTTTTATTTGCGTTCTACGGAGGTTCCACTTCTTTTTCAGCTTTGGTTATCAATTCAAGTCTCATACACGTTAAGAACCAACCGCAGGGAGATCCTTCGAGTTTGTTTAAATCGACATCTTTTAACTTTATTGACTCTACAGTTAAAACGTCTATTACTTTGAGAAGATTCGTAAAACAACTAAAGTACTTTTAATTCCAAAAAAAATTGAGTAGATATTTTTACTGTTTTCACACGCTTAAGCAAGAAGTCTTCTGACAGTTGTTTTATTTATCAGTCGGCTAGCTAATACCATATGTATGCTTAGGAACAATCTCTGTTCAACGACTTTTGTACTACATTGTACAGAGTGTTTCTAAAGTCGCGCAACCTTGCTGTTTCGGTTGATATTTCCCAAAACAAAAAAGACAGAAGTAGGAAATCCCACTTTAAGTAGTATAATTTCTGCATAATATCGTTCATTACAGCAAATGCTGAAAATGATAACCATTTTCTTGCAACCACAGCTCTACTCGATGACTTGATTTGCACACGTCGGTGAGAATGGATGCAGTAATGTTGCGGAGATTGTCTTTTAAGGCGTTGATTGTCTTTAGACTATTTTCGTATACACGTTCTTTGAGATCAGACCATAGAAAGTAAACAGGGGATGCTAAATCAGGGGATCGAGGTGGCTATAGTCCACGTGGGGGTCGATCTATCACCAAACACTGATTCAACTATTGCAAGGGATTTCTTTCAACGGGTGTGGTGCGTCGTTTTGTTGAAAATATCCGAACTGCCATTCTTCGTCCGTTAACTGCTCAAAAATTTCTTCAAAAATGGCAATGTAGACATAAGAGTTCAGTGTTCTCAAAGAAAATGGGACCGATTATTTCGCGCCGTGAAATCGCACACCAAACACCAAACAAATCTTAAAATATTTTTCTGGAGTAGGAAATCTCTTTGCTGGAGATTACTGTCGATCCTTTTACAACCTTAAATTTGTCAAACTATTTTTTCTTCCGAATATTGCCAATTCCGTTCGCAAATATTTCCCCGGCCATGATTCTGTGCGTGCGGCCTGAATTCCTGTATCCCTCGGCAGACCACAGATTCCATTCTGAGACAATCAAATCTATTAATGCATCGTTTTGTGCGTTTAACTTGAAGACAATCGAATAGCCCGTCGTTTGTAAAATGTGGTCTATCATACATTTTTTGAATGCACGATACGTGTAGTTGGAAGACATATGATGTATGGAGAAAATGCTTCATGGGAATAATTGGCTGCAAAACCCGCCAAAATTGAAGCATCATTGCTAGGAATAAACTGATCGTCTCGAATATATCCTAGACACAGTGTGAAGTGACTTTCACGAGTGTTTGCATCTGAAAATTTTTCTTGTTGGTCAGCGTTCTAGAAGATCACGTATGTATGTCAAAAAGCTGTTTTCATTAAGACAGAATCATTTTACGATGTAAGAATATAAAAACTGATGCTTCTTATTGGCAAGTGCCTAATAATGGTAGAACCTACGTAGAATGGAAATAAAATTTTGAAAATAAATATTCGTCTCTTTGATATCCATTTGGGAGTTATTCACTGGAAATGGCTCATAAGTGTTAGGCACCCTTAATATGTCATCCTATTTTAAAAATGACGTCTGTGAAATTCATTTAGTGTTTATCATTGTTTCCTCGGCAACAACAAACGGTTAATTCGACAATAGAACGGCTATATAAACTGGGCTGAAATAAAAAAAAAATTTTGTATTTAAAAACAAAATTTCATTTTGCGCACAAACTCTGGTAGTTCAATTAAGAATCAGAGTGCTGCTATTATTTGAACGGAGATTTAATTTTTGGCTATTCTAGTAAAAATGCCAAAAACAAAGAAATAACTTCAAGTGAGAGTTTGCAAACTTAGCTGTTACATCCAGAGGGCAACTCTCAAGGTGAAATTGCCTAGAATAGTCAAATGTTCTCGTTCTATTGTCCAAAATGCGATAAAACGTGAATAAAAGGAGAACGGGCAGGAAAAAATGTCTTCTAACGTGACGATCAAAAATAGATTTTAGAATTGCTCCAAAATGTAAGAAAATTTCTTTTAAGATCAGCGCTGCTTTGTCTGGAGAAATCGGTCGATCCATTACTACTAGGACGGCTAGAAGAAGGCTTTTAGAGGCAGCCCTGAAAGGGCTAAGGTCGGAAAGTAGCTATGGTTCTCTTAAAAACTAAAAAGTCTCGTTCCGAATGGGCTCCAAAGCAACATTTCACAGAGATTGGGATAAATGTTATATGATTCGGCGAATTTAACTTAGCTGTGAACTTCAATATTCCTTTTAATTTAATACAGAATGTAAGGTGCATCAAAATAATGTTGATTTTTATTGCATTTTAGGTATTTGTCAACGTTGGCAAAGAATACCAGGACAGCTATGTAAGACGCAGAGTTGGTGAAGAATACCATCCCGAGATCATGCTGCTTATGGTAAAACGGGAGGAAACGGCATAATCACAGTAAACGTGACTGCAAGAAGTAGCACAATTATATAGGGATAAATTGAGGCTGATGGCTTGGAGAAAATGTTTGTGTGCGAGAACGTATGAACGATGACAGATACGTTTGTGTGCTGGAAACCATCTCCCGTCATAAACTTACAAGGATATATATCGACACCAACTTGGAAAAGGTATAAGAGGATAGCTACCGCAATAAAGTATAAGGACTGGCCTACAATCTTTTAATTATAAATAATAAAAATTCATAATTAAAACATATCTGGAATTTTATTCTTATCCAAAACACCCAGATGAAGTGCTAACTACGGCTGTATAACAATAGCAAATACCTTTATTAAATTTACTTGATATTGAAAAAAGGATAAATTCTAAATTGATGGTTTGTTAATTTCTATTTCCATATTATAGGGGAGACCGGGGCAGGTTTGGTACAATGGTAGGTTTACATATTCGATAGGAGCGCACCGCCTTTGAGTCAGTAGAAACGCAACCACCGCGTTTACCCTCACAACAGTTTGGAGTCAGTTTCATATGAGAACAGTGAAATAGACAACTTTTTCTAATTTTTCTTCTGATAAGTAAATTTTCCCACTAATGTATTGGCAATTACAGGATTTGTACCATTAAATCATCGTAACTCATTTAAAGGCACCATTATTGGTTATCCTGTTAGACCGTTCTTTTGCGGTTATTTTAAGCTATTGAATTGATTGTTAACCTTAAGAACAAACCTTAGAGGCTTAGTTGTAACCCAAACACGGCGATGGGGCAAGTTTACACAGGAAGCATGGGGCAGATTTACACACTGTTTGAGGCCATATAAAAAGTCAAAACTTGGAGAAAATGAGTACCATACACAGAGTGTAAGAGGTAGGCACATGATCACTGTATTACAGCAGGTAATTCAGTATATTTTGTATCCTGTAAATTTTATTTGGTAATAGTTGTATTTGTATATTGTATTTGATATGTGCGTATCCTGACTCACTTGTACTCACTAAATTAAACGAAGTAATAAATAATGCAAATTATTTGAATTTTATTTCTAATAAACTTTATATTTCATTATGTTAAATATGTGAAAACACACAAAAAGCATTGTGTAAACCTGCCCCGGCTACGGCTACGGGGCAAGTTTAAACAGGTGAGATTACATCAAAAAACTATTTTTAATTTGAAAATAATATAAATTTAATATAAGTTAAAGTCACCATACGGTAGCTTAAAGTTTAACTAATGAATGGATATGAAAATTTAGAGAAATATTTTTATTACTAAATATACAAAAATAATAATAATAAAAAAGTGTGTAAACCTCCCCCGGTCTCCCCCCACTAGCAAAGGCACCCGGCATTGCCCGGCATAATTAAAGTTGCAGATAAACAGAACAACCTGAAGAAGTTAAATAATAACTCAAATTGTTTTTCAGTAATTCTACAATCTCCTCTTGTAGACGAAGCTACCGTTGTTCAGATTTTAACGACGCCCTGATAACGTTTTGTCTTCTCTGACCAATACACATTCATTCCTTCGGAGGTATTTCGATAGATATGAAATAACATGTGTCCTTAGAACGATTATTATAGAACATAGCACAGTATGCTTGTTTATTTGAAGAGTAAAGTTGATGTATGCTTTGCTATGGGTTATGTTGTTAACTGTCGCCCGAGCGAAGAGACTGCTTCCTCTATCGCCTTTAACTCTCTCTCAGTAGTCTGCTAACTCTCTATTATCTCCAGTTACTGATCATTTTTAAAAATTTTCAAGATATGGTTAAGTTCTAAAAAAATCTTGTAAATATTCCAAGGAGGAACTTTAGCAGTGAAGCAGAAATACATTTATACATTTATTAACAAGAAATTACTCTCCCGAGTAGAATAAGGTAAGTAGCAGACCCTTTTTTTACTCCTTTATCTGCTATTTTTACCTCCTCAAAAGTTTTTTAACCAAAAAATAAATTTTCTCGAACATGGTGTGTAGAGAATGTAAAAAAGCTCGTATCTTCATTCCTTTCTCATCATTTCCGATGGAATGACATATAACATGCCATATGTTGCCATAGTTCTAACGACAAAGTGACTGCCACCCCCGCAATTCCGGCCGAGCTAAGACTTTGATGGTCATATTTCTGAAAATAGAATTTGAAAAGGTTAACCTGTTTTTAAAGATCAAGTGACATGGATTTTGACTTATTGATTTTATGGTGTCATATTAAAGAAGGCAACGAAAAAAAAATATATGTATAGTAATTAATAACCATTTCCTTAATTTATTATTTTATTTTATTAATTTTAGGAGGACTTTTGCAAGGGAGCGCCGTAAGATTTTGCTTCGGTAATCTCCGTAAATTTTCGGGGACTGACGTCATAAATACTTTGGGGCGATCGGTATAACATAAACGTGTGCAAAATTGGAAGTCAGTATCTCGTTCCCTCATCACTTTCATGCAAACAATCGAAATATTTTAATTAAACTGATGCCTCCAATATATTATTCATCAATACATTCTAAATTTGAAGATAATACTATAATAATAATAATAATAATAATAATAATAATAATAATAATAAATATAGAATTCTATTGACTGCAAATTCCCTCATTTTATGCAAACTTCTGCAAATATTGTGATTAGTATTTTCAAATGTAAGAAAAAGTTTGATAAAATTCTCTTCCTTTGGCTTCGAAGCTGTCCTTAGAAACACTGTATCTTCGAAGCCGTCTATCCGTTGTCGCAAGTGCTTGGCTCGATATGGTTCTATCTGTTTGGAATTATTTTTTAAAAGGGATGCTCATTCCCGATATCATTATAATTAATTCAAATAGAATGAAGAAAAATGATACGCAAATTTTTCAGCTCAGCTCTTCATATATCCCTGGCTCAAATGATTTCTATATTTTCATTATCATGCATTTACGTATTTCGCTCTCATTGAGCAGGATTTTGAAAAGACCAAAAAAACATTCTTTCGCATGCCATTTTCGATTAAATAACAAAAATTAATACTCTAATGGGGTTTAAGATATAATTTTAATTGTTATTTTTATCAGGTTAAAACCTTATATCCTCATCCATTCCTGCTTATACATCGTGCTATGTATTCATGACGTGCAGCGCCAACTATCGGCCACCATGGCTGATGTTCGGCAATCTTCGGAAATTGACATTAAAACCCAATTTTCACATAATTAACCGTTAATTTTATGGAAACGAATTATTCCATAAAATATATTAAGACAAACTGCATCTAATGACATCATAAACCCAACAAGTGAAAATTCCGTGTCACTTGACCTTTAAGTTATCGTACAAACGGCGGACGGCCGGATAAACATACAGACCAAGGGCGCATTCTTATAAGTAGTTTTTTGCTAAAGCTCCTAATAATTATCAGTTCTAAGAACAGCCAGAACAACAGGAAGTCTATGTATTGTTTCAAATTCTATTTTGTTTTATAATTTTCAGAAGTGGGATGGAATATTCATTCTCAATGAACCTATTTATATTGCACACTTTGCCTTGCGTGGTTGGTCATGAGATATATAATGTTGGTCCGTACATAGTGTTGGTGAATTGCGTGTTGATACCATTGTTGATATTTAGTATTGCACGAACTTTGCCTTGCATTGTCAGTCATGAGATGCCTTCTATTAATATGTCCTGCCATCATCATGAATATCGATTTATTATCGATTGTTATTTTTTCGAAATCTGAGGTAGACATTGACCTTCCTCATGCCTTGTAGGTCAGGCGTGCAAAATTTCATCAAAATCGGAATAAAACTGTAGATTTGTATAAGAAAACAACCCACAAACTCACCCACAAACCCTCTTCTTTATATGTATAGGAGATTCAACATTACTATTATATTCGACTAGAGAGTTTGTCACCAACTGGAAAGAAGGTTATCGGAGGTTAATATCTGTGTATAATTCATCTAGAAGAGTTCCAATCTTTATTGCCATGTACATAAGAAGTCGTCTTGTGAGGCCCCGGCCCTCTCTTAATTATGAATATGTTATAATTTTTGGAAAAAATATACGACTTATAAATCAAAAAAAATTTCTTCCCAGTTAAATATAGTTGAAAGCAATCATAAGAAACCATACGAATGCTAATTACAAGCTTAAAAGTAATATTTATTCCATATCAAGAATATTATTAAGAAATATAAAAAATCTAGGTCTCTTAAAACTCGGACGAAAAACCAGACAGTAATACGAGTAACATTAATGGCATGAAATATCAGCCACTTTGACGTAAGTCCGAGCCCTGATTCTTGCATCAGCTCGGGTGAAGACCAAGAGATGTGCACGTGATAGTAACAGAGGTATCGAAGAACAGAGGCACCTGGAAGGAGTTGATAAATAGGAGTGATCGTGTGTCACTCTGGGTCTTCTCTTGCTTATTCTCCTGCAAGAAGTTTGTTCAATGCTTTAATCAAGAGACGACGAGAACAAGCTCTTTCTCTCGTCACATTCCGATCTAAAACAGTTATATAATCCTCCGAAATGCATAATGATGCAATTGGTATGAGAAAAAAATGAAGAAATCCCCGAATGGAGACGTAGGAACCCGAAAGATGTAAAGAATGATGCCTCAGAATCCCCAGTTCATCCACTATCTACAACCAGATGTGAGTAGCAGAAATTAAGTCGTCACGTACTTCAGAAATATGCAGAACCGGTATGAAGACAGCCAAATCAATGGTCGATGGAATCCTGACAGGGAAAGATGCACTCCCCACCCTACTCGAACGCCGAGATCCAGAAATCCCGTCGATCTCCGCAGATAGATGCCCCGTCGCATCTGCCCTTCCCCGCACAACAAGCCACTACGGATCTAAGACTTCCCGCCTGTAGAACTTCACCAAAGGTAGACACACTCTAAGTTCCCTTGATTAATGATCTTTTAAATTTATTTAAAATCTGAGTATGAATAATTATTTCATGAATGGAATTAAATGGGAATTGCCTTCATTTGATAAAGTTGAACTGACCTTATAAATTAGATGTTAGCTTAGAAGTTCATAGAGAATAAAAACATTATTAAATTAATTGAACAATTGAAGGAAATCTCTTAACGTAAAAGTGATCCCAATTTTTTAAATATCTTAAACCCTAAGGACCTGAAATCCGTACACCAAGCACAATTCGTGCATTGGATCTCGGGTAATAGAAACGTTACATCAACCGCTATTGCCTAAGACCAAACCTTGATCAGGTACCTACGAGAATGACACTCGTGAAAGGTGAATTCGGAGGTGGTTGGTTGTATATGGAGGAATAATCCCGAACAGGGATCAATAATATTTAAGTAAAATCAGACATATCCCCACCCCGGGTCATCACAGTCATAAGAAAAATGTCTAGTAGTTTGAAAATACTTTCATTGAACTAAACGTTTATTCAATCTGTACATGTAACAGACTTCTAATTTTGAACTTTCCTAAAATGGATATTAACAAATCAACAAGTCAGCTGTATTAAATTTACCAATTCATATACATAATTTTTTTCATTCGGTAAAGCATTTTACATAACATTATTTGTAAATAACAAAGTCATCGTTTACTCCATTTGAATCCGTAATGGAAAATTACATATTCATACAATTCTTTTCGATCTACAAGTATGAACGTATCCTAAAAAATATCGCTGAGTCGATTTTATTAATAAATTCTGTGAGTAATTATTCATCGCACTAGAGAAATCTAAGCATTTCGATTGAAGTAAGTGTTGAGTTGAAAACTGAACTCAGATTTATTCCGCCATGTTCAAACGCGTTGATTAATATGTAAGGAAAGTTTAAGAAATTAACCCTGCCTCTATGATTAATACAGCTTTTGGGCCTGTCTCATAATTGCCGACGATTAGCTTCCATATTGAAATTATTAGACAAAGTTGTCTGTTCATCGTCGACTAGTTTAAAAAAAATTAATAACGTTCAGATAAGGGCCAAAAAAAAAATAGAACTTCGCAAATAAAAATAGATACGCGATACACAAATTCTCTTGCTAATAAGTCAATTCACTCAAAATATACAGGGTGTTCTCGAATAACGCGTACAAACTTGGGGGACAGGTTCCTTATACCAAAACAAGAAAAAAAGTTCTTATAAACATGAGTCCTAATTTGAACAATAACTGAGATATGAACAGAAATAAAAATGGTGCCACCAAGATCAACAAGTTAACAAATCAGGTTCTATAATATCTAGGATGGTGAAATTTGGAGGAATAATAGGGTACATACAACTGTGTATATCGTTAAAATTCGGTCGAATTCCAACAAGTAGTTTCCGAGTTACGCATTCAAAATTGTAACACATGATCACGTGTTGAGTACTAACCAGTACATATTACGATGTTGAATGCCTAATTCGAAAACTACTCGTTGGAATTCGACCAAATTTTAATGGTACACACAGTTATATGAACCCTATATTCCCCCAAATTTCACCATTCTAGCTGTTATAGCATCTGTATTGTTAACTTGTTGATCTTGGTGGCGCCATTTTTATTTCTGTTCATATCTCAGTTATTGTTCAAATTAGGACCTATGTTTATGTGAACTTTTTCTCTTGTTTTGGTATAAGGAACCTGTCCCCCAAGTTTGTACACGTTATTCGAGAACACCCTGTAGAAGTAGAAGGTTTTCCTAAATTAAAAAAGAATAACTGTGATCGGCTATAAAGTGATATCGAATATCATTGCTTTCTATTTTATTATATGACAATATACTTTGAATATGGCTATTATAAAAAATAGTATTATAACCAGTTATTATTTAAGAAATACGCACACTTCAAATAAGCGGTACGGTAAATAATTTTAATGACGACGCGATTTGGTGACTGCGGGCAAACAACTGCGAATTGTGACGCAGCATGAGAATGTAACGGCTGTTGCTTACATTTTAATATTCACGCTTATTAATAAAGTATTGCGAATTATAACACTTATATGGGAACTTTGGTAAATGTATTTATAGCGTGGACTTAATCATTTTTTTCACAACATTATCAGTTTGTAATGTGCCAGCTTGTTATGCCCGTCCCACCGATTTCGATCGGCTTTAACATTCAGTTTGGGGGCCACCGAAAAGTAACTCGTGTATTATTAAAAAAAAAAAATCGAGGCCAAAGGTCTTGACGCCGGATCGTTTTTTCTCTAAAGTACTTTGGAAAGGATACTAAACTCCAAATTTCATGCATCTGTCCTTTCTAGTTTATAAGAAATAAGAGCTCAAAGTTTCTTTATTTATAAGGGGAAGAAATAAAGAATCTTTGTCCCTCCGTCCCACGGATTTCGAATATAAGTAACGTCGTCATCGTCTGAAAGAACAGCACATCTGCGAACGTTAGAAAACTTTACGAACGGTACCTTGCACATGACAGATAGCAATGG
>JAHWFO010117521.1:268883-425633 GCA_023313115.1 Rhysida immarginata
CGCTGTTAACAATAGGATTCGGAGTCTATCTTTAATATACGTCATTGTTGGACACCATTCTTCAAAAATCGTGCACCGAAAAGCATTACGGAAACAGTTTTGCATTATTGTTGCACGTTTAAGCATTATTGGCGCCAGTTTGAAACACACGCTGGAACTGAAAAGTCACTTGACCATTGTTGTCTGAGTAACAATTTTTATTTAAATCTTTACTACAGAGATATTTTGAAATGTATTGAAAGTGTGGTAACAGATAGCGCCACTATACTTCGTTGTCTTACCTAGTCAATTCGTGTAATGGCCTAGCGTTTTGCTTTCAGTATTTTCAATGAAGACTAATGAATCGTAGTGTATTGGAATAAACTCGTTTCCATTACAATAAATATATTTTTTTCTTCACAATTTAATTCATAATTTATTATTTTGAAACATATAGATGTTTTGATACTTTTTGAAGTCTTCATCTTATTTCTACAGGGTGATCCAAATATCAGTTGACTTTTTAAAACCTTATAATTAATAAAGTATTTACAATAAAACGATACGGTTTGCAGAGAAATGCTCAGAAACACGGGAGATTTTTGTTTATAATGAAAAATACTTTTTTTATATTAGTTACATTTTTGATCAAAAGGTGGCGCTGGAGTTTTAAATTCGTCTTAAATTCAGTTTCTTGAATCTTTGAAAATCGCCTGTGTCGAAGCGTTTCTTAAAGCAACATCAAACTAACATTCTTAGAGCCAAGATAATGCGCAATTAACTCATCTGCTTATTTCACGCATGATAAGATGGTATTCTACATGAAACTCCAAGCCACCTTTTGTGGAGCAATTAGACATTACTATTATCCATGGATCAGGAAAACAAGTGCGACCTAGACATCATTTCTCTCTGAAAATATGTAACAGGACAAAGTTCACGTGCAAGACAGATAAGAGACACATTTTAGCACAACAGTGTGTCGATTTTTATCCTATAAATTACACGTAATTTAGCTATTTCAAAAGCACAAATCTCAATTCGAAACGAATCTATTTAAAACGAACATCCTGCACGATTAATATGCGTAATGATATTATATTTCTCTAGTCCGCGCATAGTTATGATCATAATGAAATTATTAATTTTAATGAACAGTATCTGAGATCAATCATATTATAGAACTTTACAGACTATATGTTAGAATGGATAAGCAAATGTTTAAACCACTTGAAACATTATCTGTATCTGTATCACTTCGTAGATAACAATGCTTGAAACAATTTTAACTATTAGGCGACCATAGAGATTGTTTTGTTATATACTGTAGTAATAGTAAAGTTTATTTTTATAGTATATGAATAATAAATTTTATAATGTAATTACAAAATGAACAATTCTTCTATTTCGTGAATTCTTTTCTATAGTTTACTTGAGTCTGTGAGAACTATCCGACCTATTGCGTGTCTGAAGAAATTACTATTTGCAGCAAAGTCTGGCCATTACAGTTGTACCGCCGAAATTTGTGCCGAAATGAATATATGGCAACCTCTTTCTGTGCTATCGGCCATGGCTCTTTAAAATATTGAGTTGCCTGAACTCAACATCAATAGATATCTACACATTCTGACCACAATACGAGAGGTGTTCATAAAATTCTAGGAATCATATCCAAGAAAGATAACTAGACGTACGAATTTTGGTAGAAAATTTAATCCTTCTCTACATATTCACCAGATAAATTGACACATTTTTCCAAACGATGGATAAGCTGTTGTGAATGCCATCTTTGTAGAAGGGCTCATTTTGACTGTTTAAAGACTCTCCACCTCAGAAATAACCTCGTCGTCGTCTTGGAAACACCTTCCATGTAGTAAGTAGTTTCTTCATTCGAGGATAGAGGAAATAGTCACTGGGGGCCAGGTCAGGTGAATAGGGGGATGCGGTAAAATTTCGAATCTTAGGTGGACAGTGTTATGTCCTGAATGAGTGGGCGCATTGTCGTGGAGAAAGAGCACGCCCTTGCTCAATTTTCCGCGTCGTTTCTTTTTAATGGGATCCTGCAACTTCTTCAGGTGCAACGAGTCGGAATTGTTTAGTAGTACGTGCTCTATTGGTACCATATAAGATATGGCACGTAATATATCTATTGCTTATTGTTATCAAGAGCATATTTCTGAGCAATTATCATTATCCATAACTAATTACGATTAGACAATTTGCTAATTGCTATAGCTAATCTCTTGCTTTAACAGTAGAATGATAACGTAGAAACGCTTTAGTAATAGAATATAAAGAAATAATAGCCGCTTACACAGAACGCTTCATCAATTGAGCCTCACTTCGTTAACATTATGTAGGAATGCCTACAAATTAAATAATTTTATTTGTTCAAATATATAAAGAATTCTCTCTATTTAACCTTTCAGTTCTTTATTTATATTAATATTTGCATCCCAAGGGGATATGTATTAAAAGATTGTTAATCTGAATGTTGCTTGTTGAAGTAAACGATATATATGTTGTGTGTGATTCGTACAGGCCTTTAATGTGCAATTAAAAATCTGATTTCTCGTTATACAAGAGAGGGCGTTCCAACTTTTAACAGTATTATAAGGAAAAAAGCGCTGAATAAAATTTGAGATAACAGATGTAGGCGTAAGCTTATAGCTTTGCGTTCCTCTGGTTCTATTGGAATCAGAAAGCCAGTGTCTTACGAAATGCAATGGGTGTTTGTTTACAGTCAGTGCTAAATAAAGTTCAATTATATTTACTGGCATATTCAATTATATTATCTAATCTAGGGATATTATAAGTTACGCAAGTTTCTGATATCGAAGTGTATTTAGATAAGGCCAAAGCAGATCGTATTACGTTATTATAAGCAATTTTAACTCTGTTTATGAGGACTTTTGAGGCAGATGACCAAAATATAAGGCCGTATTCTACTTTAGGAATCAGTAAGACCTTGATTATTTTAATAATTTCATTGCGGTTTAAGATTTTACGTAAACTGGAGAATAAAAATCTTAGGCGATTCAAATCTAATATCAATAATTCAATGTTTTCTTTAAACGATAGATGACTGTCAAAAGTAATGCCCAGAATTTTACATGTTTTGATAAAACTTTGCTTTTCTATGCCAATAAGCAGAATATCTGTTTTGGATTCATTGAACATTAATCCGTGAGCCATATACCAAGCACTTAACATTTTTATGTCATCATGTATTTGTTGAAGAGCTAAATCTTTTTCGGAAGAACTAAAGGCTTTATATAAAAAATGTCATCAACGTAAGAGCTGATACGACAATTAAGTGGCAAATTAAAAATATCCATAGTTGCCACTGCATAGAAAGCAGTTGCTGCTGGGATACTTTGTAGTAGGCCTCTTGTAGAGGGATCGGCCTCGGTGGCTCAGTGTGTTGCGTGATCGCCTCTGATGCCCGAGTACGCGGGTTCGATCCCGGCCGAGGACGACGAGGATTTTTCAGGGGGAAATCCTGAGATCACGCACTTCCTTCGGAAGGGAAGTAAAGCCGTTGGTCCCGTGTAGTCGTTTGCCGGCTGCACGTTAAAGAACCCTTGCGAGGCAAAATTTGCGGCCCCTATAACGCCGTCCTGAAATGACCATAGCAGTTGAAAAGGACGTTAATACCAAACAAACCAACCAATCTTGTAGAGGGATGTTCCAAAGCCCTATTAGATTCTTCAAGATAATTTACTCTATTTTGGAAGAAGTCCTGGACAAGATTTATGGTAACCTGATCAAGGCCAAGCCTTTCAAGTTGGTTAATCAAAAGATCCCTATCGATGGTATTGAACGCCTTCGAAATATCCGTATTGACCAAGTAACAAATTCTTCCGTTATTAATAGCATTGATGATATAATGAAAAATAGTAAATAGTATATATATTATCGGCGTTTTTGGTCTACCGCCAGCTTGATTCATATGTATAACGGCCCAAAGGCTTTCTGTTAAATGAGCAAAAATTATTTTCTCCAATATTTTAGCAATTGAGGATAAAGTGCAGATAGGTCGATAATTTGTTGTATCCTGAAGCGACCCTTTCTTATATATTGGTATAATTAACGTCTATTAAAAATCCAATGAAAAGTCTTGAGTACAAATAATCATATTTATATGTTTTCTCTGAAGTGTTTTAAAATGTAAGATTAGTTTTAGGTATCTGTGTCGTTGTCTCGGTGTTATAACACGAAAATGTGCTCCTTTTATCCGCTTTGGCTGTAAAATCATTCTTGTTTTAATTACTGAATTACAAATGAAACCTCAACAAAATTTAAAGGTTAAAAATTAAATAATAAAGGGACTTGGATTAAAATAATGCAATCTTAAAATTAACTTGCTTTAATTATAAAAGTCTGATATCAAAAATTTATTTACAAAAACTGTTCATCAAAAATAATGATAAGGATATTTATAATTGTTCTATATAAATACAGTTTAAAGAAAAAAGATCGTTATCTTCAATGTTTTCTTCCATTCTTCAAAAGGTTACTACTCTCCTCTTCCATGATGAGTGTTAAATTTCAAATATAGCCAACTGATAGATTTGAAGACTTTCATTTTCTAAAATCCATGGAAGACAATAACTATATTAACTATATTTGAAATTTAACACTCCGTGGAAGAGAAGATTAGTAACCCTTTGAAGAACGGAAGACAACATTGAAGATTACGGCCTGTCTTTTATTTAACTGTATTTTTATATAGCAATTTTAAATACAGGGTGTTTTTGAATTGAGCACAGATTTTTTGGGAGATGATAGAAGAGGTCCTTAGAAGTATTTTTTGTCATATGAACATGGGATCCCCGCAGCTCCGTTTACTTATAATACTGCATTAAACAATCAAATGACACCGGGACGCAGTGTGCGTTGGTAGGCCTAGATTATTTTATTTTTAACAATTAACCCAAGCAATCTACTGTAATAACTTTTAAAGAAATTTCGAGGTGCAGGTGCTTGTTTGTTGAAAAGTCTTAGGACAAACTTCGTCAAGGAGACTCCATGGTATCCAACCCCTTTGTAAAATACGATTAGTCCATATGTAAATGAACTAATCGCATTCTGGGAAAGCAGTAGGTAAAGATTTGTTTTAAAAGTTCACTTGATGTACTTTTTACATGGTTAAAGTTAAACAAACAGTATGAATCGTTTTACATGGAATGATTATGCAGACATCATAAGGCGTTGCGAATTGTGCTATGAAGCAAATGGCGGTCATTTCGAACAATTACTGTAAAAGTCAAACAGTAGATTGCTTATGTTAATTGTTAAAAATAAAATAATCTAGTCCCGGTGTCATTTGATTGTTCAATGCAGTATTGTAAGTAAACGGAGCTGCGGGGATTCCATGTTCATATGACAAAAAATACTTCTAAGGACCTCTTCTATCATCTCCCAAAAAATCTGTACTCAATTCAAAAACACCCTGTATATTTAGTAATATTTTTGGCAAACTATTTTTGTAAACTAATTCTTGATATCGGATAACTAATTCTAAAGCAACTATAAGGCGCAGCCATACGTATTGTTATCAGTAACAGAGCCCAATTTTTGAGACCAGTATAAGAAATACATCTTAAACGATATTCAGCCTTAGTAAAAGGTAAACTTAATTCATTGACATTATGTGTATTATAAGTATGTTGGTCACATTTTTTAATCAACGGGATAGAAGTTGAAATAATAAGTAGAGAATTAGTAATATTATACATAAAAACATTTTATACATTATGGTATATTATTTCTTGGTCAGCTGTTACTGGGCATATATTAGTCTGTTGCTTAAAATATTTTTTAAATAAATTAATAAATAAACTAATTCACCAGGTTTAGTAATATTTGAAAAACGTAAGTCTCAAAAGTCCTCCAAAAAATCTTTCTTGTTGAGATTTTATTAAAAAAAATTCTGTGTTTTTTACTATAATTTCAGTGTTCTCAGGAAATGAGTGAAAGCGTCTTCAGGAAACGTCTTCTATATTTGCAAGATTATTGATGGTCACGATTAAGCAAAAAGCTTTATTCTGTCATGCGTTTGTGTCAGTGTATGTCTTCATGTCATAATAAAAATTTTATAAGTTCTTAATATTTTTCTAATTATATCGTGAATCCTGGGACTCTGTGCTGTATTTTCATGATATTGAGATAATAAACTTGTTATTTATGAAGTTCATAAACTATTTAGCGCTGCTCGATGCTTATTGCGACCTTCTTTTAATCCGGTATCATCAGAGTTTGTCAATTTCATTCTTTATTCAAGCGCATTATAAATTTAATAACTCCCGACTAGATCATCGTTTCAAACGTAATCATTTTCTTTCCCAATTATCTATTGATAGACCTCCGCGAAATATGAACTTCAGCTGCTTTAACTCTTGAACCTAAATTATCGTTTTATTTCGTTTAGGAAATATCTTAAAATTTGACAACTTTTTTTTTGTATTATCTGCCGTATTTCAGTCGAGGAATGTTACAGCAGACATTTCTAAGTGGGATCTATAAAAACCAGAGGCGTTTTCTTTAATTAACGTAAAGTGGGGCTGCAACGGCTTCTTCGGTGATGTGCGGAGAAGCCGATTTATTATTGATAAAGCCGATTGAGTTTTTCCCTTCTCTCCTTTTATATTTCTCTTCCGTCATCTCACGGTGGACTTTGGTTTTCTTTTCACCATCCATTTTCCTCATCTCTGGCGCGACACAAAGTTGAACTCTACCTCCCCTAACCCTTCCCTTACTTGGGAACGCGATGTTGCGAGATCTCGGAGCGATAGTCGTGGGAATAATGTATCGTTTCTGTCATTCAGCTGAAAAACGACCTATAAGTTGATGTCGTGACTAAAGTTAGCGAGGATCATTCGATCACAGCGCCTCGGATCCAAGGCCGTTAACCAATCGATCGAGCACACGTGAGAGAATGAGGGAGTAGGGGAGGGCTGGAGAAAAAGAGGAGGCCTGAAAAGAGAAAGTAAACGAATCTACTTTCTTGGCTGCCGTTTGCCAGGCACTCGTTCCGGGCTGCTTATCGAATCTTTGCAGTAACCGAACGGTAACGATCCTTTTCCCGGCCCGGGGCGCATCTGCTCGGCCCACGTTTCTTCTCCGCCCCTCACCCTCGCTGACCTCTTCCGCTCCTGCCAATGATGGAGCGTCAATAAAGTAAAGCGAGGAAGGGGCTGCTACTGCTGCTGCTGGTCGTTCTTCTTTTTCCACCCTCTTCATTCCTTTCAGGAGGAGTAAAGGAAAGCCTCATTGCCACGCAAGATACACCTGACATTAATCGAAGGTGTACGGGGGAGTTTGGCGCTACTGTCAAACCCTTAAATCGTTCCCCTTTAAAACTCTTTTCCCTTTTCAGTGTCGGCGTTTGCATTGGCACAGCGGAAGAGAATTGATTTATTTCACTGCTATTACTGAATGTCGTTATTATACACGACGGTCAGCAGCAACCAACGACAAACGACTATATGCATTTAATCCTCCCGCCCCCCTTCCTCATGTTCGTGTTTACGGTTTAAAGAATAAACTGGAAAAAGCAATTTTTTTAATATCAAATTGTCATTTTGTATGATATTGGTTTTCGCTTCACTTTTTTTTTCTTCTTTCGAATTTCTCTTATGCAGATGTACAAATTTTAGGAAAAAAATTAACATAGACGCTTGTTCAAGAGATATAGAAAACGTTCTAGTAAATTTTGTGTTCTATCAGTAATCATATCTTAAATTCAGACGGAGCGAATGAATAAATCAAAATTTTCTGCTTTAAACTCTATTCCACGGAGAAATAGGATTACTCTTTTTTTGTATCATGCTACACAGAAAATAAAAGAGAAAATGATGTTTATCAATGACTGCTAGAAGTTCTCTCTCTCTCTCTCTCTCTCTCTCTCTCTCTCTCTCTCTCTCTCTCTCTCCTGTTTCTCCGCAAACGATTGTGCGTGTGTGTTCCGTTCCTAGGCAATAGACACACCTTATGAAAAAGGAAAAGAATAGCTTTATAGAATTTTGTTGCCCGAAGCCACTTTTATTGAACTCAGATATGGAGCAGGAAAATTCTCTGGATACAGAGGTCTTTACAATGATCACGTAATCTGAAAATTAAATTTCGTTGTAATGTGCAAACGTATTCTAGTATTCATAATTAAGAGTTAAGTAAAAATCGATATATTCATTGAATCAATGAGCATATTATAATGATTTTTAAAGGATTGGTAGCGTTTTAGATGTCATTATGAATCCAGTTATTACAGCGATTCTAAGCATGAAGGAATGAAGGATACATTTTCGCGATACTGTTATATCTACTTTACGCTAAAAACTTTCATATTCTGGGCATACAAGATCTAATTGAAACATAGTTATTTTATAGATTTAAAATTGACTTAATCGACATTCAGATCCGATATATTTCACTGGAAGCCTTATTAGAGGTTTTGTAGTTTGGATTTAGAATTTACATTGCGTGCAGTCTTCAGATTGATTTGATTGTAAAGATTTGTTTGGGATTGTGAAGATAAACTTAATATACATCAATGAAAAACGGTTCCGTAGTGATTACGAAAAGAGCGCAAAGTAAATGTTATTTTAGTTATAAAATGAGTAGTTTTCTCATCTGAGACATCTTTATTTAGAAAACAAATTGGTATTTCTGATGTAACCAATCGTTTCTCTATCAGTCTATTATACTTGATATGGCCATATATCTATTTTGGCCGATGAAAGTATTTTCAAGAGAGACAGATATTCAATTTACGTAATACAGTGCTGGAATTGCGATCAGCTGCGTTAATAATTCGAATTGTTTCATTTCAACACATTCAGCAATTAGGTTTTCTTATCGGTATTATGATGGTTTTCTGTTTCGCGCAAACATACAGATAACAATAGCCCAGTAAATCAAGTATAGCAGTCGTAACAATGGCGAAGTGCGCTTTATCTTAAAGAGAATCGGAGTATATTATTGTAGTAATAAGGTTAGAAGGTTGCAGTGCTTTTCCTCCTTTTTTTTCCTCTAGTGAAGTGTATTTTACTCGTGTTGTGTGAAGAAGAATGTCGCTTTTCAAGACGCGTCCGAGTTAATTGAGTTTGCTGACCATTGGCTCGACCTTTTTCGAAGCGCGAAGGAGAAGCGAAAACAAGTTGGAAGCCGTTGCCTACTTCATGACAGTCGCCTATAGGATTGTAGCGATTCGGTCTACGTCCAGCTCTGTCTATGACAGTGAGCCTGACGTCACCACATGGTGGGCACTTCGGCTCTCGTCGGGGAGCGCGATTTCGTCCGTGGAATGGTCTTCTAAGAGACCAAGGGGGTGGTTGGCACGCGATCGATGGGCTTCTGGTTCGGAGCGCCGACGCTTGTTGTTGAGCGCCAGCAAGCGCGGAGTAGGTCCCGCCGCACTGCAGACGTTCCCATTGATTTCTTATTCCCCGCATCACGCTCGGAAACGAGAAAGGAATCGTCCAAACCGATGACGTAGACGGATTCGGCGTGCCCCGAGTTGAGCGAGGAGCGAGAGAGCGCCAAAGGTAGCGCCAAGGCAAAAGCGGTTGGAGTGGCGCGGGCCCTGGCCGCCACTCGTCTCGTATCCGTACAGTTTCGTCATCCTCCACCACCACCACCACCTCCTCCTCCTCCTCTTCTTCCTCCTTTTCCTCCTTGTTCATTGTTTTTTTGCCGACCGAGCGTTTGAGCTCCAGCCAGCGCATCGTGGATGGGCGGTCGGCGACGGACATTGCCGGCATTTTGGAGCGTCGATTGCGCGATCGATTCGGCAGCATCTCTTCAGCATCCGGCTCGGCTCTGTACGGAAGCCGTGATAGAAGCAGCGGCAGTAGTAGCGGTAGCCAAACAAGTCGTAGTAGTAGCGGCGTCCACAGCAGTAGCAGCGATGAATGCGGCGAGAAGCAGTCCAACTGCTACGCTCACCTGCATCTGCTGAGCATCAAAAAATTCAACTATAACAAGACCCACACCAACAACTACAACAAGAACCTCCTCCTGCCAGACACGAGCCGGCTCAACGCTCGCCCGCTCGCTACGTTGTTCTCACGAAGCAGGAGATAGCATCGTCTCATTGTTCGACTATAATTCAGTGCTGCTGCCGTTGCGAGATTGGCCATGGGGAAGGAGGCCTGGGACCTCCTCTTTACACTAGCATTTTTTATGCTCATAACCACGAGGGAGGACGTCGCGGCGGATAGGTAAGCACTCACTTCCTTTCAAACTTTCTTTCTTTCTTTTTGCATTCCACCCCAAAGTCAGTGTCCCATTCAAAAAACAAAAAAACACAACCCCCACTAATCATCTAACACCCACCATCTCATTCCCGTTCTCATCTTACACCCACACGCTCATACCAACGCACAGCATCATCATTACTATCATCCCTACACGCAACGAATCTATCTGCTTTGCTCTCAACTAAAAGCAGGCTTCGTTCACACACGCAGAATTCCGTCAGAAAAGAACAATGAACATTTCGGCTCTCACTTACAGATAAGAGCGCTCTCTACGTGCGAATCTTCTCTCTCTTTTCCCTGTCTAAATCGTGAGAATCTTAAGAAATTTTGAAACTCTTATTTTTCCATAAAGTCAAGCTCGTAAAAATTGCTTCTATAACATAGTAGTAGTGAACGACAGAAATGTTCAGAATGAATGAAACCAGCATGTGCGAATTTAGCTAAACCTTAACAGATGTTTCTTTTGCTCTGTAGAAAGCAATGGCGTGTTCAAAACATCTCTTCATTCAAAATGAACGCATGTGCTTGGTAGTTCATTAGAATGCTTTATAAAACGCATGAGAGCATTTAAAACTACCAGCGCTTACGCTGGTTATTGTAAATCACTTACATTTGTTTAGAAGTATACACAAATATTACCTGTTCGCTGTCAATAAGAAACACACTATTTGATTCTAAATATAAAACTCGTTTAGTTCATGTTTTTTTTGTATTTTAAGACAGCTACGTCTTTGCTCATCAATATTAAACACGCGTTATATAACATTCAGAGTTTCCATATTGTACAGAGAAAAGGCAATGTCAAACAAATGTTAAACAAAACAAAAAGAAACAGCGAAATGTTTAGCTTCAAAACTACGATAGTCTTGGTTATAAGTGAAGTTTAAATTGACTATTATATAATATTTATGTAATCAAATCCAATTTGCTTCATACGCACTTCGCCGAATAGATGAGCTGAGCTTATTTCTAATCAGGGTAGAACGAGAGAATACTGTGACTCGCATTTATCATTGATATTGTTGTTGTTGCTGGGAGCTGTCATTATGAATGAATGTAACAAACCTTTATTGTTGTTGTTGTTGTTTTTGTTGTCGTTGATGTTGTTGTTGTAGATCTGTAATCTTGACGGAACATCATCGGAATAAAAAGAAATGAAGGGAGGAAATCGGGCGAATGGCGGAGGGTGGGAACGGGGAGTTCGTTTGTAACGGTTGTGTCGCGAAAAGGGTGTCTTTTAGTGAACAGCAACGAGCCATCTTTTTCCTTTCCCTGAATGACAAGATCGTTAAAAAAAAGAAACTAGAAGAGATTCTCCATTAAATATTTAAAATCATTTTATTCAAGGAGACCTCGAAAAGCGGAGAAACAGGAAATGCAGGAGAGTCGGCGCAGCAGAAAATGTTTACTTTCTACTTAGCCTGTTGTAAAAAAAAAATATAAAATAATACGTTTATTTAATATTTACTATAGTTATCTTTTAGTTCAGTACTTTTTTAATAAATATAATTCCTTAATTTTTAATTTTAAAAGGAATTATTTCAAAGTACGTCATTGACAGTGTGAAACAAAATTTCAAGCGCAATAAGTTTCGTTTCGCATCGGATTTTTTCTTTTTTTCAGTTCTAACATATTTCATTAATTTTTGCAATCAAGTAACCAGTAAACACTTTCATTGAAATTACATTGACTCAGAAAGGAAAGACGTTTTATCTGTGAAATAATATAAACAAGACAGTTACCTTCAAAATTTTATTTTTTTTTAAAATAATTTTATTAAATCAATTTGTAACTACCTGGAATGAGTCTTGTAGTGAAGATGGAAAGTGAAACCGTCTCGAATCAAATCAGAAGGATTCCATCAGGCAAAGGGTTCTATTATTAAATTTAAAAGAAAAAAATGTTCTTAAAAAATCTTAGGTTGACTCAAAAGTATTGAGTAACTCCGAAAAAAAAATCCGGCTTCGAATCCTTTAAAGATATTTAATAAATTTTGCTGAACCTCTAAAAGAAGTTAATATCTAATTTAAGAATAAAGCCGACTGCCTCTTATTATATCTTAATATTGCCTTCTCATAAATTTTAGATTGAAGTTTTAATTAGAAATATATTAATTAGGTAGTGAAGATGAAATATCTAATTACGTAGAGTTTGAAGTCTTTTAATTACGCATTTAGATCTATTTGATTAATAAACTTTCAAAAGTCTAGGAAAATGGTCAAAGAAAATTAAAAATAATGATATCAAATATCCAGAAACTAATCGAATTGATTTACTCTCTTAAATGTATGGGAAAATGTAAATCTGACACTTTTGGTGTCAGATAAACACAAATAAAAATCGAAAAAAAATTCGACAGAATGAATAATTCTTATTTATAACTATTTAATTCCAGATTTGATAATAATGCAAATCAGTATATTAACTGAAACTTCTTTTAAATAAATCAACTTGTGCATTTGACGGAGCTCACCTTTGCTAAACAACAAGAATATAAATAGTGAAAGTCTCTCATCTAAAGCAGCCTATGCTTAACGATTTTATTATTAAAACTAAAGCACGTTCACTGTAGCTCTATATAGAAATTTGCCAGATTAGAACCAACTTCTTTGGCTTAAAATTTTGTTTGATTTCAGAAATGTTAATAGATTGTTTTTACTGTTTTTTTATTTCTTAATTACAGTGCCAACAAAGATATGAATGTTTCGCTCATTTTGGATAATATTCTGCACGGATATGATAAACGTATACGTCCAAACTACGGAGGTAAAAAAATTCTAACTATTTCTTTTTCTTAACACGGAATAAATTAAGTTTATAAATTTGACTTTAAATTAAATTTTATCTTAACTTCTCTAATTTTCTAAAGCAAATAAAACGGAGTAATTAAATTGAAAATGTGTTGAAATAGGGAATAGAAATGTGAATCTAAATGGGTTAAAAAGTTTCAAAATTAGCGTAGAGTTATAGTTATTTAATTTATCCAAAAAATATGGAGATCGAGATTTGCGTTAAACGAAAAAAAAAAATGAAAGATGGCGTGAGAACGGCTGAGTGCACTTCTGACCGGCAAATCGTTCGTGAAGAAAATCGTTTGGTGTCAGAAAAATCTTGCCGTGAGTGCTACCTGTCACCCACAAAGATCTCGAAATGATATCCATTTTCATCTCCGATTGCCTTCATACGGTGACATTTTTGTTGGTGGAGAAAAGAAATCTCGAAAATTAACATTTATATCTGGAAATTGCGCAATATACCTTGTATACGAATAAGAATTGCCGTAGATCGTCTAAAAAGCGCTTTTCTTCTATAGCCTCATTCAATGTTTGGATTAGTTCGTCTTAGTAAGGTTACGATCTCATAAAGAAGACGTTTATAATTGTTTTTGAGAATAATTTTAACTTCTGCTAATTCAATCCTTTAAAGACGTAATAATATCGCAAGAAAATCTCAATAGACATATTTTTAAACCGGGTGCGTTTTTCTTCACAATTTGTATCGCATCCGATCACAATAAATGAAGTAAATTTCCGCACTTTGACATTAAATAGGAACATTATGAAGAAGTAATGTAAAAATAAATGTGCAAAATTTAGTTAACTATTTTTCAGTAAGAGTAAAATAATATTCTAACCATAACATGTTGTTTCTAGTATACGAATATACGCTACCCTACAATAATAGAACGGACAGTACTTTGAGTATGGGAAAAGTAATGTTTTACTTTATTTTATATCTCGTTGGATCTCCGCGTGCTGAAATTACGTCAACCACTCTTTTGGGCATACCGTTTATAAGGCTCCGATAAACAGCTTCCGATATTTGGGTCCATTCTTGTTGCAAGAATTTAGCCATGTCAGCAGTGGATTTCGGAAGTGACTCCCTGGCCCTCATTCAACGCTCCAAATCATCCCGTAACAGTTAGATTGGGTTCTTTAAGGTTCGGGCCACGGAAGGCCACTGACATTTCATGTCTTTGTGCCACTGCCTGATGGAAGCCGAAAATGATAAGTGCAGTTTCGTTCATGACAATCCTCGTTACCAAAAAAGTTAACACAGAATAGGAAGCACCCGAATGTCCAAAAATTTACTTGTAAGCTTCAGAATACAAATTGATTCAACGCATTAAAGAGTCACAAGTCATGCCTCGAAAAACACTTCTAACACCACTAAACTTCATAGTTGGAACAAAAGACGTCCGTTTGACTGGATCGGAAGATAGCGTGAATCGAAAATCCACAAAATGTTTTTCCACTCTTCGACAGTCCAATGTCGGCGTTCGAAACACTCTTAAGTCCAGCAGTTTTGCTGTTTGGTGAGATAATTTAGATTGTGAATCTATGAATGGCGAGTACATGCGGTTCCTTCCGTAAAGTATTGTAATGCAAACTGACTCCTGTTTACTGTTGCAACTCCGTGTTGATGACCCGGAGTGAATTCTTGCGGTTTTTATGAATCTCTCGCTTCAACACGTTCAATGAATTTTGGGGATCGTTTGACGTGGGTGTTCGGAAGCCTGTATTGTTCCATTTCCTCACGATATCATCAATAATTGAATGTGTCTGTGATAATTTTCCCGAAATTTTACGAATAGACATACCCGCAATCGTGGCACGTTACTCCTCTCTCAAATTCACTTCGTTTAGCCATTTTTCCAACTACGACAACGTTACACGAACTAATTCCCGCACTAACGTTATAAAATCGCATCAGTTGTTGACGTACGAGCATTATTTCCAACCCACCAAGCTCAGATTTCTTAATTGTGTGGTGTCCGTTCCATTTTTGTACGGTAGCGGAGAATGGTCCCGGACAACTCGTATGAGACAGGCAGTCGAAATTAGAAACTCTTTTTCCAAAAAAATTATTAATAATCACAGATGTACATTTAGGCTGCTAGTCATCCTTCTTTCATGTGTTAAGACATTTCTGATTATTCAATTTATTCTAAACGAATTCCAAATTTTCACTCACTAGACAAATCATCGAAAAGAGTTTCTTAAAGGATATTATTATTATATTCTGCGCATTGTCTAGATAAATTTAGCTTTATAGGAACAATTTCAATTAAGTGTTTGTCCATTTAATTGGATTTTTTAATGAAAAATAATTTTCCGCAATTACGGAAGATGTATACTGAATGATAATTTATGAAATCATAATGTATACAGGAAATTTTAAACAACGTTATTAAATGCAGAGTTCTCCGTACTGTTCTTCTTGATGGCGTTAAAGGAGGTCTTGAAGTACATAGCGGGAAAAGAAACACAGAATTCCGACCGGTTTCGCCTTTTATTCTTGGATTTGTAAAAGGAGAAACCGGTCGGAATTCTGTGTGTTTTCTTTCCGCTATGTACTGCAAGGCCTCCATCCACTTCATCAATTTTAAAGAATATTATCTTAAAGCTCATGCCTGCATATTTCAAGACGGTTGAAGCAAAGCATGCGCAAGGCATGGAGAGAATGCTTATTGCAGATTGTGTACAGTTCGTAGGGATTCCCAGTGTGATAGAAAATGAAACTTTAATGTCTCATTTCAGTTTTACTGCAATATCTACCTATTTAAGTTAATAGCTGCGCATTATGATTAGCTTGCAAAATACTTAAAACATATAAAGAATATAGAAACTATTATTTTCTATATAATGTATAGTACGGGAAAGAAGAGCTTCCCTGTTATTATTAAGTAAATTTTAAAACATTTATTACATTTTCATCTATTTACTGTGCGCAGATACTTTGCTTTAAGATAAATTTACGACGCAAAAACTTAGATGCAATACAGACATTATGAAACTTAAAAAAATTATCTAACTTTAAAATATAAAAAACTTGGAATCATAAATGAAGTGCTATTTAGTGACTCGCAGTCCTAGTTATCTTTATGATTAAATGCTACTTTTAAAGAGAACCAGAGCTGCTCCCTCTTGAGATAAAGTTTCCCACAAGACTGCTTTCATATTGTGCATATGATCTCATTCTACTTAAAATTTTCCAAAAAAGAAATTTTGATAGTATTTTTAAAATTCTGTCAGATTATGTGCATAAAAATGGAATCGCGTGTTACGAGAAACTAAATTTTATTTGGGCCCTCTATCAAAACATAATTTTTAAGGAGACCGTCGTATTGGTTAAACGTTTACTGTTATAAATGTGAATTGATTCTCTTCCACATGGCACTATCTTCTATCTGAATGCATGTTAGACTGGGCTCTTCATAATCCGACAAAAGTGATTAAAATGTTATTTGCTAGCGATAAAATTGTCATTATTTGATATCAGAGCTTATCCTGTATCCACTTATGAATAATGAACAACGTTTTCACAAACATTGAGTAAATCGCTTTTGATCCTTTTGATCGTTTTTGATCCTGCCCAAAGCGGAAAATTCATTCTGCATCGAAATTTAATCATTTCTGTATACTTTATTTTATTATTAAATATAATAGAAGCATTTCTTTAGTTTCAAAAATAACGAAGTAAAATTTGAAAATTAATAGTAACAATCTAAATAAGAACAGAAACAACAATTCCACAAATGAAATTTTTAATATGGAGTCACGGATGTACATTTTGAAGACATTGAAGAGGACAGATTATAAATCTCATTTGTGGAATTGTGGCATCTGTTCTTATTTAGCTTGTTACTACCATTTGTTCACAGTTTTTAGCATTATACCATCTTTATTTTAACGAATGTCCGGTTCACCTATGTGATATACGCACTTCTAAGAATATATAGGCTGGCTCACAATGAGTGTAAAAAAGTTTGAAAGCTTCTTGTGGAAATCAGGTTGATCAAAAATGCCTTAAGGACATTGGTCTTATTCCAATTAGATACAGAATTGCAACAGATCAAAGTTTCATTAGTCTAATAGCAAAGAGATAAACAAACATATGGCATGAACTTAAAAATAGCATTTAATTTAAAAGCAATTGAGAGAGTGCGATTTAGTATAACAAGTGCTCAAAATTTGCTCCGAGCCTGAATACAAGCAGGAATCCTTCTAATCATCGAATCATGAACGCGAATTATGGCATCGTTTTGGGGCAATAAGGACATAACCCACAGAAAGAAGTTCTTACTAAATGTAATAATTACTGCTTGTGAAATCCATTTACAGTATGTTTCAATAACAATTGCACAAGAAAACTGTAATCACAGTCAAGCCAAACATCAACCATGCAGAGATTTAGAGATTTTTAAAAAATATAGCATCACTTTTCTCAAAATATTCTACCTGTGGGTTAGGTCCTTATTGCCCCGAGCCCTTCAGTTAACCGTTGGAGTAACTGTTCACAATATTGATGTCAACGTTGCACACAAGCTGTTTTGGTGACTCTAAGGGTAAAAATTTAAAATATATAGATCATGGATCTCGGAGACCAAACTATGGACCGCACATGACCAATCCATTTGTTAGGATAATGCAGACGTAGCCATTTGGTTACTCGTCTTCCATAAGGGCTAGGGCGCCATCATGTTGCAACCATTTTTCTTGCTGAATGTGAAGTGGACTCCTTTTTGCGTTTTAATGGTAATTCATGTATGGATTTACCATTACGCTTCCAAAATTTTGATCTCTTACAGTTCTGTGACGAAGTGAAATAGGACCTAAGTTCATATACTAGTTATCACTTAAAAAATGACCACCTCAATAAATGCCGAAGTCTTTTACACTCATTGCGCATCGCCCAGTTTTAATACTGTATAATATACATTAGATCATATTTTTTAAATAGTAATAATTGGTTAGTGTGCGTTTTTACTACGTATGAAGCTTTACCGTGATTATTTTATCTAACATTAGTTAACACATAATCCGATTCTGATTCTATTTAGAGTTTCGACTCTCTGTTGTTGGCGTAGGCTTTCTAGTTCTCGAGTCCGCCTGGCCGTGGGTTCGAATCCCGCCGTGGGCATGGATGTTTGTGTTTGTCCCGGGCTGCGTACAGATATAAATTGTGTAAAAGGGGCAAAATGACCTAAGTAGTTGATGCCTACATTTCTAGAACCCCTCCCCCTATTTAGAGTTTCCTGTGTAAAATCTAATCCTACAAAAATATCTAAAATTTATAGTAAGTAATGCATTAAAATAAAATTAAAATATTACTGTAAACATTTCCGCTTAAGTCGGTTCAATCCATTGAAAATAAATGTAAAGATATAACTTTGTCAAAAGATTCGTTATCTGAGCTTTACAAAATAAGCCTCTTGACATTTTGTTTTGAATAAATACTATATTAAATATTTGTCGCGATTTAAGTCGGCATAACTATTTTCCCACATTGGCCTCTAAAGTGATATTATTTCATTTCATTAGAAATGAAAACATCAGAGGGAAAAAACGCTATTTCTCTCAGGAGTCTTCTTCTGGGGAGGAAACAAACAAGTTCCCCTACCCCCACTCAATCTCCACTCTGTTTACATTCTCATAAAGAAAAGAAACCCATTCTCACACACACAATTCCAACAACAAACAAATATTTCAGTTCCTCACATATAAATGTTAGAATCATTTACGAAAAGAATGAAGTTCGTGTATCGCTCTTTCTCGTTTATTCTCCTACTAAACTAATTCCGACTTAATTTAATATATGAGACAAACATAATATTAAAAATTTAAACCTTTACAGATCCAACTAGCATAAAATTTTCAAAGAAAGTGCCATTTCCATCATAAATAGAACTCAAGGAGCGAACCGTATAACCTCTATCACAAAAGAACAAATGCTCTTTTTTAATCTTAATTTCTGTTTCATCAGCTTCCTTCCCTTTTTTTGCTCTTTTAATGAAATGAGAAATATTAACAAAGACAACGTGAGAATATATTATGCTTTTCGTAGCGAGGTAATGCTTAAACTTAATCAAGGCTCTGTATGTGCATCAAGTCACTTAAACATATCAAGTAAGCACAATATGTCTTTAAAATAATGGATCAATTTTTGGATCAATTTTTTATGCGGGAGTGGATTACGTAACGCTTACTATTGATGATCTTGAAAAACCACCCTGCTTATTCGAGGGTTGAGAAATAAGTCATGGCTAACTATTTTTTTTCCTCAGAGCTAAGGGATGGTATCACAAAATATCATATGTCTCAAGGAAGCCGTTTCATTCGTAGTATGTTTCCATAAAACCAGATGGCTCTGTGATGTCCTGTTTTGCACAGAGAGCAATGTTAAATCAGTTCTTAGTCAACCGCTGTGCAGGATGGATGTAATCCGAATTGAACATGATTCTGGAATACGATACCTGTGTGAATATTTTTCAACTACCTTAATAAACATGAGGAGCAAAATGTTCGTGTATTGTTAAATATTCTTATATTTCGTCATTCCTTGTCCTTTCATTATCGGCCTCGGTGGCTCAGTGGTTGCGTGATCGCCTCTGATACCCGAGGACGCGGGTTCGACCCCGGCCGAGGACGACGAGGATTTTTTCAGGGGGAAAATCCTGAGATCACGCACTTCCTTCGGAAGGGAAGTAAAGCTGTTGTTCCCGTGTAGTCGTTTGCCGGCTGCACGTTAAAGAACCCTTGCGAGGCAAAATTTGCAGTCCCTATAACGCCGTCCTAAAATGACCATAGCAGTTGAAAAGGACGTTAATACTAAATCAAACCAAACCAAACCAAACTTGTCCTTTCATCTGTATATATCACATTTTCAACTCATGCTCGAATTCTCAACCAAAAAAAAAATAAAAAAGTTGCCATGACTTATGCTCCAACCCTCGTAAATTTAAAATTGTCTGGATATTTAATATTTATTTCCATAGCTCTTCCTTGAAGATTTTTTAAATTTCAGATTTGAATCAAAAATATAATGCAATACGAATTCATTTTGTAGATGTATGTGTGTTGGTATGCAAATTATTTCTCGACTAACGCAGCCATGCGAAAAACATCATTTTAAGGCTGTAGTTCTTCTCTTTAAGCTGATGCTAAAAACTTGTTCAAATGCCTTACGTTGTGAAAGATGAGATCAATTTTGTAAATACTGTCTACACAAGAGATACGAACCATTTTATTGCATGAGTTCAAACTTGGCCATAATGCTTCTGAAGCAACTCGAAATGTCATCAAAGTATGGGGTGACGGGACAACTTCTCAAAGTATAACGCGCAGATGGTTTGAAATATTCCGTGGCGGCACTACCACCCTTGAAAATGAGGATGGTCGCGGCCATCCATCGAAAGTTGATAAAAAAAACAAGTGATTACATTAAATCGAAGCCGACCTGCATAAATCCCCACGAGAAGTTGCCGAAGAGCTCAAGTTAGACCATTCTACAGTCGTTGGACGCTTGAAGCAAATTGAAAAGGTGAAAAGCTTGAAAAGTGAGTGCCCAATTTGCACCAAAAGAAGGCAATGCAATCGGACTCATTCATCACAGCTTCCTGAATAAGGGTAAAACCATAACTGCCCGGTCATACTTTCAACAAATCGACGACAGAAACTTCAACAACAACAATTAGCATTAGTCAATCGGAAAGGTACCATCTTGTTTCACGACAACGCTCGGTCGCACCTCGCAATGATCACCCGACAGAAGTTAAATTATCTTGGCTATGAAACTCTTGATCATCCAGCATACTCACCTGATTTTTCGCCAACCAACTGCCACTTTTTCAAGCGCCTCGACAATTTCCTGCGTGGGAGATGCTTCAAAAACCACGACGATGCGAAAACTGCCTTTCACGAATTCTTGGCCTCCAGAACTCCAGAAATCTACGCCACTGGAATAAATATGTTTGTGTCTCGTGGGGAAAAGTGTGTTGACTCTGCTGTGGGAAAGTTATTTCAATTAATAAAGTGTTGTTTGAAACGAGTTGCTGCATTTTAAAGTAGTTTCTACAAATCGGCCATTAATTTTGCACCAACTAAATAATTGCTAGTTTACCGATTTTTCCCGGATAAAACGTGCTTAATTTTAAACATTTTTATTTACGACAAACTTTGTCTTTAAAAAAAACTTAAATATACATAAGGAAAACTTTTATGTTGAAAAATACTTGACGCATAATGACAACAAAAATTGGAGCATAGATATTTCGCATTTATTTTTTGACAAGTCTTCGTTTTCATTAGCTATTGAGTATTTTTAAATTTGTTTATCATTTCACAAGAGCAACCCGTTTTTGCAATCCTCGTAACCACGGCTTTCGTGTCCATTTAAGGTGTCTTAGAAGCTCTGCATTTTCTAATATGACGAATGGCAGCATAATTAACTAAATTAGTACTTTATCATTTGGTTAAAGCCTGCTCCTAATGTCTGTTGGAGGCTTTAAAAATTTTCTTGCTGTCACAATCAGATATTTATATTTTTTTAACGGCATACATAAAATGCTTCGAATAAAGAAGAGAAATGAAAGATCGGGAAACTTTCATAGGTTATCATAAATTTTAGAATCGAATTAAAACAAATAAATAAAAAACATTTTTTATATAAATCAATACAAATAGTTTTTAATAAACAGCTGACATACAAAATGATGGAGGTAAATTCACGAAACGTGTCAGCCGTTTATTTAAAATCATTTGCATTGCTTTATATTAGACATTTGTCATTTGTTTATTTGTTTATCTCTTCAGCAATAAGAGACAATTTACAATGTTACTATCGTATATAAAGCTGTTAATTATTTGGAAGAGGATGTTGTATCCATAAAATGATGATGCATATGCTATTTTCTTGTTTTAAATTAAGAAGACACGTTATACATAAGTGTGCAATTCTATATCTTTTATAATATCTGATTACGATAGTTTACTGTTAATTAAAGTACACTGTTCACGAAAGTTTTAAGAACAAGACTTCATTAGCGGTATTAGTGAACAAACTCATTTGCATTGCTATCTATATCCCTTTCTAGGGTTTGTGGAGATAATTGGCTAATGAAAAGCACAGCTAATTAAATGACTTATGTGTCTCATTATTGCCACACACTACTTGAAAGCTGAATACTCTAAAGAAACAATTAAGATAGAAACAGTGGAATGGTTCCAATTTATGCCTGAATCGGTAACTTATTATTAATGTATAAAGAGAGCCTCAGAAAGAAAAGACAAACACTTTTCTATAATTTTTATCCACATTTTCGGTGACTTTTTATCCACTTAAATACGCTATCATGGAGAATAAATATCTAAGCAACAACTATTATTACGCAATAGGATCATTTTTATATGAAATGTGTTCCTATATCTGTAAAACTCACTAGATAATGTGTTGATTTAGTTGTAAGAAATGATGTTGAGTTAGTCCATGAATTATATGTTTTGATGGATCATGATGGTATTTGTCAGTAGAATAAGGCCATTTCGTCTGCATTAAAGAATGTCTTCATCTCGATAACCAAACGTAAGATCGCGAAGTAATAATATTGAAATAATAATTTATAAAATGCATAGAACTTTATATTCTCTTAGAAAATTTTCATTTTTAAAACCCCCAATTAAAAACCTAGCAATGTGTCGGTATCGCAGATCAGTCGATCGGATGCAAAATAAAATAAAATGTATCCATCTAGATATATATCCTCTTTAAGATTGCTATATATCTTAGGCCATCACTGTCAAAGAAAGAAAATCTTGTTCCCGTAAGAACCGCACATTGAAAAATTTATCTGCAGATGAATTATTATATATTTTTATTACTTTAATAAGTCTAATAGCAAAAAGGTTAAGTGATTTAATTAATTTAATTGGTAAGCGCATTTCAAGGTCTTTTAATGATTACTCAGTAGTTAATAAAAGTGCATCAGTCAAAAGAAAGTCTTGCACGTTCTTCCAAAAAAACAAATAAAAAAACTAAGACGAGTTTATGCGCAACCTATACTCAGTTATACGTGTTCCGCAGCATATTCTTAATTGCTGCATATTGTTGAAATTGACATGAATATTACATTTCAATAGTAATTCGAATGAAAGGTGTGCTGTTAGGTAATTACTTGAAGTATTAGGGACGTACAGTTTACTAGATTTAATTCATGTCATTGTCATTAAGATGAATAGCATAACTTCATTTGCAACAGCATTATTCAATTGCGATAGCATAATAATTACATACATTAAATATAGCATTTAATTTAATCGTGCCCAAACTGGATATTATATTGCTTGCCAAATTTAAATCTAAAACTGTATTTAAAAAAATGGCCCATATAAGCCCAGAGAAGTCTTTGCTCAATATGTGGCAGTTGTCGCGTTTGAGAATGAAATGCTTTATAATAATAAGAGCATGCTTTATTAGACAATTTTATTTCAGGTCAGTTTAATCATTTACGCTAAAAAATAAGTGACGATTTCGCTAAGGAAAATGAGACAAGATAGGGCAAAATATAAATTTGATCAAAATAATGCTTCCTCGTACAACATGCTTCCTCGCAAAAGAATATGTAGATATATGGATATGTAGATCCAAACAGTTGCATGAAGATTTTATTGAAGTTCTGAAAAGAAGCGGAAAATTCTGTTCTTGGCAGTATTACTGCCATGCTTATCCGCTGGACCCAAAATGAACAAGAAATTGAGCCTCCCGAGGAAGGTATAGGAAAGCCCTGAGTTCATCTATTTTTTTATTCCTTCATCTGCGCTTTTTAACCCCCCATTTTTTTTACTCAAAAATTTATTTTCTCGAACCTTGTATTTAGAAAATATAAAAGAACCCTATCTTCTTTCCTTTCTCAACATTTTCGATCGAATGATATATCACACCCTGTATATTGCCATAAAGTTCTAAAAAACAGGTGATTGCCACCCCCACAATTCCGACCCTATTGGGACAATTTGGCCCAAACTTTGCAGTGATGTTGATCTTGCTAACAGGAATCTGCATACCGAATTTCACTCCTTTATATGCATAATTACGCGTAGACCTTTTGGTCCCCTCTAATTTCCGCCCCCGAAACTCCGACCCCAGTGGGCCAATCAAAACTAAACTAAATAGTGAAGGTGCATATGCACACAGTAAGCTACATTCCGAATTTCAACCTTCTACCTCAAAAAATGCGGAAATTATGAAGGGGACGGACGGACTGACGGACAGACGGACATTGTGAAAACAATAAGTAGCTCCATTCTTTCGCTACTTAATAATGATTTGGAAGCTCGTTTTGGGCCAACGAAATGTTTATTTTTATGTTCTCATTTTTCTGTACAGACATACGAATAAATAAATGGTGCCTTTGTTTTTATTAACAAAGAAAAACCAATTAACTTTAAAGCACACCAATGTGAAGATTCATTTGCGAACATTTATGAAACAAAGCGAGAATATAGATTGCCGTTTTGTTTGCCAAACTTAAAAATAGACTTAATAAGACTTTTAACCTCTGATAGGCCTATTATAGATGAAACTAGGTCACTTTAACTCACAGGCTGCCAAAGTCAAAAGCTGTCTTTAATTGTTTTGTTAGTAAGGAATCTATATTCATTCCATTTTCGGGTTAACTTGGAGGCATTTGAGTAAAACACACACCGGAGTAATTTCTGGAAAACTTAAGATACTGATCATGTTTAATGACATACTCTAATATTAAATTCAAGGAAGCCAATATTTTCACTCCCATACAGTATACACACATAATCAAACAAGAGTATGTATCTTTATACTGTACAAGAAAGACCGTTATTTATCTAAACAATTACGTAAGAATAGTACGATCATACTGTATTTACATCTTGGTTCAAGTTGAAAGCGTAAAAATGGCAACATGAAACTTTAATTTATGATTTATTGATTTGGAAAAAATTCCAATAACTTTTTAATGTATCTTGAGCAATAACAAAAATACCATGTGTGCTATGACTACTTTTAAGGTTATAATGTTAGCAGTACAGTTTTCATGCTTGCTTGCACATTAACATCGAAAAAGCACTGCAAGAAGGTTTGTTTTCTTCTCTATGTAACTATAGCAAGAATATTGTCTGTGTATTTATATATAATTATCTACAAAGACGCCAGTCTCTTTGTAGGTATTTTTATTTTACTTATTAAAATTGTATCATTTAGCCAGAAGAAAATCGATTTTTTACACTGTTAAGCTATTTTTGATAAATTATAAACGATATCCACGAAACAGTAATATTTTGTGAAGTAAATAAATGCATTTTTGACTCATAATCGGATAAAACGGATACAAAGGACGAACTGGTCTTTTCGACCTTTATCGTGGCCGCAGGAGGATGGACTTTATAAAGGTAACATTGTAACAGTTGATGCAAGGAAGTAAATTCTCATAGAATTGAGAAAGAAAAAAAAGAAGCGAAAGGATTTTTCCGACCAAACTGTCATCGATTTCAGACAAAAGTTTGTTCGAACTGAGACCCCCGTGTCGTTTTGCTTGTCTCGCCATGTGCCAAACAGTTGGCCGCGGTGCCAATTCCCCTGTCACAGCCTGGAGCAGAGCCTGTCACCTGAGTGCGCCCCCACCGATTGGAGAAGAGAGAAAAGAATTTTCATCTGAACCAGCACGAGAGAGAGAGAGAGAGAGAGAGAGAGAGAGAGAGAGAGAGAGAGAGCGCCAAAGGGTTCGTAGTTCTTTCCCGATTAAAAATGAGAAGAAAAATGCTCTTTTGCTTCTCTCGCCTCTTCGTTCTGCTGAGGAGCCACCAATAGAGAGATGCGCATGTAGAAATGAACTGGGCCTTTGTAACCTTGACAACGGCGCAAATTCTGACGTCATTATGTTAACTGGCTTTATGCTTCCATTTTGTAATGCTTGCTCTCTCTCTCTCTCTTTCTCTCTCTCTCCTACAACTCTTCCTCGCTTGTATCTTTTCTGTTCGTTCTTGTTGCTCGATCATAAAATTTACGGCAAAATGAGAGAAAGCGAGAGATAAAAAGAAACATCCTCAGTTAAAAAAGTATAAATACCTCCTTCACTTTATTCACGTAGATTATTTCTGTTAAAATGAGCGAATAAATTTCCTTTCTCGAAATGGAATTTTTACTTTGAAATCTTCAGCACAGTAGAAAAAAGATTTGCTTTCCGTTTATTTTGTAGGAATTCCGGTTTGATAAAATCTTCGCGAGGGTCTAAAAATGTTTTAGAAGATTCACAGCAACAATTTTTAAATTTATGTAGCACCTACAAGCGAATATTTTCATTGAGTTCCCTCTCTTCCCCGCTAAATGAGTGATTTAACCCTTAACTGTGATGGTGGATTAAGTAACAAAACACAATGTACCCCGATATGAAAAATACTCTGCTTAACTGTCTAATGCAGCTATACATGAAAAATGATATTTCCATGCACAAATAAAGTTCTGGTGAACTTTACAAATACTTTTGTTACAATGGAAACAGGCTACTTTAGTTTTTCGGTTCTTCATCTCTTGCAAAAATTACACTGCTGTTGCTTCTTTGAAGAAGTTGTTTTAGTTGTTTATTCAGTATTTTTGTGCTTGTTACCACGTATATTTTTCAAACATTCTTTTGAAAATCGTTTTGAATGTCCCAAATTTAATGTTTCAAGTAGTCTTTTCTTTCAACTGAAGCTACAATAGATGCTTGCAAAATAAGAGAGTGCGGATTTTTGTTTCTTTCAAAATAAACCACGAAAACGAAAAAATTTGAACACACATATTCATACAAGGACTCCATTGTTAAAGCGGTGTATTAATGCGCTTAACGGAACTTCTTTCTTCCACTACTCATAGCAATAAGCACAAATCCACTTCAGATGAAATAGACAGCAGCAGACGGCAATTGAATGGCTTCTCAAATTTCTAAACAAACTTAGTTTTTAAAATATATTATTACAATTAGCTAATTGCCTTCCAGTAAAAAATGTCTAGAGTAGTTAATAACCATTTCCTTAATTTATTATTTCATTTTATTAAATAATTCGGTAATCAAACACGCGGCTGGCTTTGTGTGCAACGTCGAGTAATACCATGGATGAAGAAAAGATGGATGGGACACTCCATTGCCTTCCTCAGTGAGTTTGATTTTGGGGCGACATCTGGAGCTTTGCGTAATACTAAATATAATCGTCTACTTATATTAGGCTAATAAAATTAAAAATAGACTAAAAACAATGAAATGAAAAATATAAAAAAACTTTTTAAGCACACTTTTATCTTAAACAGCCACTTAATATATGAATTTCTTTTTTAAAAAAATTCTAGTACTACGCAAAGCAGAGACTGAAACTATTTTTTTTTATTTCCCAGACAGCTTTGGTTTAGTACTACCCAAATCGCCGGAGAGCGCCACTGAAAAAAAAACTCGCGCTTGACGCATAGGAGTATCCCATCCATCTTTTCTTCATCCATGGTAATAGGTTGCGTTGGTGAGGGGGTATGTATCGCGGTGCTTTATAATTTTAAATAAAAATAGTATTCATGGATGCCTACCTCATCTTATAAATTATTTCGAGACGAATAATTGTACAGCAAAATTCAAGTTTTATGCTTAATAACAGTGCTCTAACTGCAATTCTTTGTCGATCGCCGCTAACAAGTTTGCTTCCCCTCTTTCCGCCATGTTTTTTGAAGTCTGCGCACTTCCGGGGCGCTTCACTGCCGCGCAACGCTATCGCTTCCACGGTTTGCATGCGCGCAAAAAAAAGGCTATCTGGTGTTCCCTTGTAAGTGTACTTCCCTTGTAAGACAGGAAAATACAGTGAAGCACAGCAGGATCTGTTGACAATTAAAAGAATGCACAGGATCTGTTTTGTCGGTCCCTTAACTTTAAATACATTTTCAGTGCAATCTATTCCGTTTAAAACGATCGTTTTCCCACATATTACGCTCCTTCTCGCCACCTTGCGTCCGTACTTTGAGCTCGCTTACGCCATGGCGATTGTAAGGCCTGTTTCACACGGGCGAGTGCACGGGTCCGGAGCTTCCCTGCTGCCCCTTGAGTCCACATTATTGAGGCTTCTCTGCATTTCTTTATATAAAGCAGCACTCGGACGTAAACACCCGGATCATGTGAAGGCACTCGCTTCCACAGTGGTCGACTAGAGTGCAATCCAGGCAAACGCCCGTCCGGGACCCGGAGATTGGTAGCAGGGAAATCCGGGCGTTTCTTTCGCCCGGACGGGCGTTTGCCCGTGCCCGGATAATGTGAAAGAACCTTATCTTTGCCATGTACGAGGTCTGTTCAAAAAATACGTAGACTGTTTGAATTGCGCGGGCCCTGTTGGTCCCAATCAAAATCGCTTGGTGTCGCCATCTTCTGACAGATCCGCTGATTACAAGGCAGTTTTTTGATTGCAAATATCAGTATTGGTTGATTAGTTACGCGGTTGTTTGTGAAGTGTGTTTTTTTTCGTTTGGCGGATTTTTAGAATGACTGACTTGAACGAGCAAAGAGTTGCTGTGAAATTTTGTGTTAAACTCGGAAAAACTGCCACTGGACGAGTGGAAAAGGCCAGAAATGTGGACGAGAGGTGACTGGTTGTTTCATCACGACAACGCTCCAGCCCATTCAGCCCTCAGAACTCGAGAGTTTTTGGCCAAACACTCGATCACTGTTCTTCCTCACCCACCCTACTCACCTGACCTCGCTCCTTGTGACTTCTTCTTGTTTCCCAAACTCAAAAGACCTTTGAAAGGAAGGAGATTTGAGACGATTCCCGACATAAAGGCAAATGCGACGAAGGCGCTGAAGGACATCACAAAAGAAGCGTTCCAGGACTGTTTCCAAAAGTGGAAACATCGTTGGGATAAGTGTGTGCGTCGGGGAGGAGAGTACTTTGAAGGGGACCCAGATGTGTAACTTCTGAATAAAGTATATTTTGTTTTATGACGTCAGTCTACGTATTTTTTGAACAGACCTCCTATGTCTATTTGTCCGGGTGACGGGCGAACACCCGGACGGGCAAACGCCCGGATCGTGTGAAAGAGGCCTTAGGTGACGCATGCACACTGCACATCTTCATGTTCGAACCTGAACACTTCCATGTTCCCACCTCACATACTCCCTCTTCAGGTTGAAGTTTTAAATGATTTGATCCATCGTTGTTCGTCAAAAATATCAAAAATTAAACACTCTCTAGATGCTTATTTCAAGTAGGTTGTCAAATATTTACGTTTAGAATGACAAGGTGCGTGTCTAAAGTGTACTTTCATTATGTAATATGTATAACAATAACTAAAGTAGAGAATAATGAAAAATGTGATAGAGTAGTATGTTTTTTTTTGCATATTTTAGATCTTCCCGCCTAAGAAGTTTTCCCGTTTAATACGTTAATTTCGTATGATCGCTTCAGAATCGTATTAAGCGGGTACTACTATATAAAGCCGAAACTCTTGCGCTATAGGCGGCGACATAAAAGTTCACCGTTATATCGGTTTTCTTTTAATATTTTCGACATCATTACATATATCTGAAACTTAATGATTTAAGATAGTGATGGCCAATTACTTTTATTTTCTAAGTTGCATTGCCCAACAAAAATTGTCAAGGGTCAGAAATAGAATTTAACATTTATTAACGGCCATCACATAAAATCGCGGACTGCGTCAACGAGTTTTATTGTCGCAGACTGCGTCAACGAGTTTTTAGGGCGTCGTGTGGCCTGTAGGCCGCAATGGGGTTATCCCGCGAACTAATTTTCCAGAGGGCGCACCTGTTCTATACGCTCTTCCGGTTTTACCACTATAGCTCAGTATGCTTGTTTCTTGAAGATTAAGAGTGTAATTTAATTTAAAAAATGCCATGTCAATTTAAATGCCAAAAATTAAATGTCAATAATAGTTTTTAAACATCGATTTTTTTGCATCTAATTTCTGAGTATATCATTATAATTAAATTATTATCATTATTAACATCTGGTAATCATTATCAACGATCTGAATTTTTAAGTTTAATATCAGTACCTATTAAAGAGTTAGTGTGATTTATTTTAATCAGGAAGGAGTATTACCTTTTTTTTCATAGCAGCTCTTACTATTCCCGTTAAGAAATATTGGGAGTCTTTTACTTGATAGCTCATAGCCTCAATTTCAAAGCGTCCATCAGCAGCTTTCCTCTTTTAATAGCTCTAACTTCATGATCTGCATTTTCACCCATGTACTGATTAAAATACGTTTTTAATATTGCGTTATTTATTACTGGCAATTCATTCTTCATGTCTGCCGTTAATTGCCTAAAACCGTTACAAGGCCAGTCAACTATAGTGGGCTCAGGTAATATAATTTCAGGCCCAGTAAAATTGAGATTTCTTTCGTAAGCTTCTAGCCTGGAAAAGGCCAAATTATGAATAAAAATTTCATTTTATTTCATTTCGCTTAACCAGTAAATTATCTTTACAGTTATATACAGTTATATCATCTTACTTTTGTATTAAATCAGTTTTCCGTCCTTTAGTCGTCGCATTACGTTTTGCAACCTCAGTTTTTAATTGAAATACTGTCCACGTATCATACGACGAAGCCATTATGAAGCTAGACAGCCTTGCTTTGAAGAGCGTATGTTACAGTGGCGCCATCTCTTGGATGCAGTTTTGAGGGATAACCCCACTTGGCCATCACTGATTTAGGAAGTTATTGTCTGTTTTTGTCTTGAATCTTCAATAGATCAACAGTTACAGTTAACTTTAAATGCATTTGCTATTTCAAGGTCCAATAATGTCCAACCCAACCTAGCAGTCTTATCTTAATGAGAGCTGCCTTCTTATCTTAATTAGCATGGGATTTCTTACAAAACTCTAGGCTTTGTATCAAGAGAATTCTTATTATAACTTGAAATGTCGATAATTTTCTTTATAAACCTAGTCATGGGGCCTCGTTGGTGCTATTAGATTCAATTGTCGCAGTAATTGAACAAATCCAAGTCATTATATATATTGAAAACTAGAAGTTAAAAATTATCTTATATCGTACCGGAGTCATAAATGGATATTAGACTCAACGAGACTTTTATTGTGTAAATGGACATTCTGAATATCATTTATCATGTAACATATGTATATATACACACAGAGAACAAATAAAAAAATTCTTGGCTATGGAAGAATACGAAAACTCATGGTGTTCAATAAAAATCGCTGCACTGTTGAATAAACATATATAAATTATTAAATAGTAGTAAATTAATTACTTTTTAATCAAATCTGGTGAAGGTTTTTTGATAGTAAAGGTTTTTTAATCCGATAAAAATGATTATATTTTTAGATAAATGAGTTTAATGGTATCTACGCGTTATTTAATGCTTATCAAATTCCTATTCCGCTTCTTTTTTCTAGTCATTCAATAGATAAGTTGTGCGTTTCGTTTTGTGCTAATGACTATTGCTTTAAATTTTTCATGAGATTTTGTTTTTTGCAACTGTTATGTTTAAAACTAATAACTTGTCATGAAGTGGAAAGCTTTCCGTTTTGCAAAAACGTTTTCAGTCTATTTACAAACGGAAGGAACGGATAAAAAAAAAAATTGGGGAAGAAAATTCGTTCTAATGAGGCTACAGCTTCCTCCGCATTCGAAAAAATGTCATTCCGCTCTCGTTGCACGGCAACGCATTTTCTCAATCAGGTCCGCAGTGCCAGACTTCCACAGACCCAATTTGGAATTTTACGCATTTTAGAGAATTGATGTATAGCGAAACATTTGTGCAATCACGATAATGAAAAATAAAACAAAAAAACGAATGCTTTTGTTGAAGCTTACGAAAATCTACATTGTGCAATATACAGTATATGTACAGTAAAAACCATTTATCCATTTTGGTTATTTTTTTTAGTTCCAATAAGAAATGAAGCCTTGTGTGAATAAAAACCAAAACATACACAAGAGTAGGTTATTTTATGAGGGCTGCTCAGATGATAATACCTCATCATTTTTTTTTCAGCAAATATTAAAGCAGAAAAAAAGTAAAATTCTCCATATTATAAATATGAAGTTCCCATGTTTGTGTCCGGAATTGCAGGGCATTCCGACAATAGCGCAGCTCTATAGTAATCTCTTAAAATTATTGGTTGTGGAGAAAGATACCGTAGTGAATATTCACAAACGTTTCTACCCCGCGTATGGTGATTGTGTAGCAGCCAGTATTTGGGTGATAGCAGTGAGGGTGTTCTGTCATGTTGAATCTCTTGATGCCACTATCCATGAAAATGGCACATTACAAGTCGACAATTTCTTTAAAACACTCAGTGACGAGAATTAATGGCTTCACACAAGTCTTGAAAGTAGCCTCCAAATTGGGTACACTGTGCTCCCTCATTCTCCGTAGTCTTGACGCGGTTCCTCTTCCTTTTATCTTTTTTGCGCGGGATTGAAGATGACAATTGCGAGATTCATGCAATAAGAGCACGGCTAAGTGAGCAGGAGAAGAGCTGGTACAGGCGAGATATGCACTTCTTTCTTGCATGATACAAGGGGTTACAATTTGATGGAGAATATGTTAAAAAATACTATGACTAAAGGAAAATTTTGTTTATATTTAAGTTTTATATATATTCTGTTAAATCGTTTCGGATAAAAAAATTCTTAGACACTTCCAATATTACTTAGGACACTAGCCATTTTCGTTTTCTTCTTTGTAGTCGGCACTTAACCAAGATGGGGAAACGAGAACTGAAACTAAAGCCTGTCATCGGTGCTTTGAGACTTGAGTAGGTTTTGCAGGTCGCTTTAAAAGAATAACAGAAATTAAAAAAAAAGCAGTACTATAGTTAGGCATAACTGAATGTAATTACTGAATAGCAAAAGGAATGAAAAATTCTGCGACCTGGACTCGAACAAGGGACCACGACTATCCTGGTTAATTCAGGTTGCGGGATTTTTGCGTTCCGTTTCTATTTTCAGATTCTTGCCTTATTATATAATATAATTGAAGGGATAAATCCGCCGAAACGTCACTTCAGAATTCATATTTTTTAGAGTATTCGAAGAAGCCGCCAATTGTATTAGGTCTCACATTATATTTGGACGTAAGCTCGTATTTTAAACTTTTCATGTCTAAATAAAATATCACCGTGTGATTGATCAATATTTTTATTTATTCTTTTCGGCATAAACTGGATTTAAATTTATAGTATTTTCGAGGAACTGTTATCAGACAAATCAGTGTATCAATTGTTCCGAAGCGAATTTTAATTCGTCCCCAGAAATTCTTTGAAAAAAACCTTTATACTCTGTGCAAAGAATGTCGACTGGGCGTGTCCAATTAAATTTCCGATTTGATTTCATCTGTTAAACATTATTAATTTTACTTTGGAACAATGTCTAACAATTGAAATCGAAAATTTAATTGGACAGGATTAGTCAAACTTTTGTTGAACAGAGAATGATTATGTATATGAAATATGGAGAGTATGCAATACATTTTATTGATGAAAACAAATCTAACAAGCGGTTTCGCCATCTTTTCCCGGCTTTGTCAAGGAGTTAGAAAGAATAGCTGCAAAATACAGTATATTTGAAATCGAATAACACGCTATAATAATAATATGATTGATTTACAATGAAGAGTGAGGTATTAATTGTTGAGAATTAATAAAAGATAAGTTATTAATTACAATTTAGATATTTTGATATAGAGAAATATAAAATTATAAATTTTGGAATGAAGGATTATGAAATTGAACAAGTGGTAAGTTATAGAAAATCAAATAGAAAACATAAAATTTGGAATATATCGAAATTGGTTTGTATTTTTAAAAGATTTTTGGGGGGGGTGATGAAACAGCTTTGAAGATTTCGATGCTTTCGATGATACTAATTTTGAAGGTATCCTTAGCAGTATGGAGAACGGTCATGGTGTCTTGTATTTAGGTCGTACGGAAATGATTGACACAAACCCTATCACATCGTAAACGAACTCCACACGATCGGGAAATCTATAGCAGGGGCGTTGAGATATGCGAAATACACACATGGCGCTATCAGCTCGTTAAAGAATTAAAGTGGGCGGTGTTCTTTCCGTTGCCGTCAGTGCACATGTAGACAGCAAAGATGGTGATTATGGTGATTATCATGGCCAGCGATGGGGAATGTGGCTTTTCTGGAAAGAAGGAATTTCAGGAGTTGATATCCATCATCGTATCGTGTCCGTGTGCGGAGACAAGGCAACGTCAAGATGAACTGTGTTCTTCTGGTTGGCCAAGTTCACCAGTAGACAGGAAACTGCAGCCAAAGATGTCAGCTCAGGACGACTTTCAGCATCGCGTACAGCAGCAAATGTGGACGCCGTGTCGAGTTTGATTATGGCGAACAGGCGCATAACATTTGATGAGCTGCAGAATGAAACAGAGGAATCGTAAGCTATTGTCCATAGATCGTGCACCAAAACACACGAGGAATAATTCACCACAGCCATCCAGAAACTCCCAGACAAATGGCTGAAGTTCATCCACATGAATGGGGAGTATGTCGAATTAACATTAAAATTATTTTCCCTATGACACTGGTGTATTAGATCCGGAATGTCCAGATTCTAATAGATGTTTTACGTATAAGGAATTTTTATTTTTTCATTAAATGATGTTCACGACTGTTCTCCAAGGATCCCTTCAAAATGAGTGTCTTCGAAAGCATCAAAATCTCCAAAGCAGTTTCATCAAGCCCCCAAAAACCTTTTAAATATGCAAACCAATTTCGATATATTCCAAATTTTATATATTCTATCTGATTTTATATAATTTATTACTTGTTTAATTTCATAATCCTTTATTTCAAAATTCGTATTTTATTATTTTCTTCTAATATTTTTATTTTTTATATCAAAATATTTAAATTATAATTATTAATTTGTCTTTTATTTATCATCATTACTAGTTAATTACAACTTCCTATTGTTAACTTATATTTTCTCAATAATCAATACTTCACTGTTCATTGTAAACCGCGTATGTATATCTTCAGACCGTGTTGAAAACCAATGTTATCAATTTCAAATATATTTTGCAGTTATTCATTCCATCGCCTCAACCAAGCCGGGAAAAGATGGCGAAACCGGTTGGTGGAGTTTTTCATCAATAAAATGTATTGCAAAGCCTCCATATTTCATATGTCCAACAGCGATACAAAGATCTTGATAGATGTACACGCAGATAGTTCATAATAATTATGTACCTGGTGAAATACACTAGTAAGTTTCTCATGCTCACTATCACAGGAAACCTTAAATACATAAACACAGTTTTATGTTTTTTTGGTTAAAAATGGTTCATTACTCTCGTATTATTTTCCAACTAGCATTTTACTGAACTCAAAAACGGTTCTTGATTTTTTAAAGTGAATATCTACTTTAGAAAAGCGTTGTTTACAAAATTACTTCAAGCCTCATCGTCTTTTCCCCTTTCGTTATTTTTTCCTTCTCCGTTCATATTGTCTTTCTCTATGACGATGTCTCTAATGATCGCTCTTCTTCCATCCAATATCACTTAATTGAATTGGAGCGGGAACAACGAACAGGTTCATTGGCGCTTGAGAATGAAATTTTCATGGCTTAAAAATATCAAAATCATCTTTTTACGCAATGTTGTTCATGGACGAGAATCTGCAGGAGGAAAATAGGATTTCAGAAATTTTTTTATTAAGTTAAAATACACAAAGTATTTTTATGCACATTTTCAAATTAAATAAAATAATTTAAGATTTTAATTTATTTTTGGGAATCCTGTGAAACAAACAATACAGAAGCCAAAATTAGATTTATTATCAATGTTTTACTTTAATTTATGCATTGTGCACATTGACAGATTATTTTTCATTTTTATCTGACGCGTACGGTCGGCGATGGTTCAATTAGTTAGAGCGACGAGACGAATATTTATAGTTCCTGGTTCGAATCCAGTTAAGACATTTAAACATTTAAAATGATTCTTCAGAACCGTAATACAGATGTAAAATTTTATATGAAAATATCCAGCCATGAAATATAAGAAATAAAGTCATTAAATGAAGACGATACAAAAAAATCGTACATTCAACAATGACACCTCAGTCCCCGTCAAAGTACGCACCCTGAGGCTTCAGATGTTCTGCTTGTTGCAGACCTACCAGAACTAAGATCTCTTCCAACTATTTCCCTGCGCTGGTTAAAATGTTACAATCGATGGCTATCTTACATTATTTCAAAATCATCAATGAACAGAAGAAAACCATCGATCAATACATCGATGTTTTCCAAAACGAATGAAGCAAACTCGCACCTACGTAAATAGCTATTCAAGCTAAATTTTAATCTTAATTAACTTACTAATTGGCAGATTACTTTCGAGACAGTTCAAATCATGGTTTATTCACTTTTCCAGAAGAGTTAACACACATTTTTGCTAGAATAAAACTCAAAATAAACAGTTGACCTAAATGTTTGAGTTCTAAAGAACAATGTTCTTTATTTGAAGTGTGGTCAGCTTATGCAAATAATCGTTAATCTGGAACTGGTGTAGCTAGCACAGATAATATTTAATAGCTAAACAACACAAATTATAATTGCATTTCTCCATTGTTTTCCATATAAGCTGAGGAATCTATAGATGCATTTTAACGGAGGATGATAAACGTGATTTCCAGTTTGTTGTTGTGCTTGGAGTGGTAATAGTACAAATCTCTCCGCACTGGAAAATGACGATTTCCATTGAAACAAGTGCAGACGAGTAGACCTGTGCCTGCGCATGGACGGAAGGCACTTTCAGCATCTATAAACTTGTGCGTACCCTCACCACTTAATATAGTTCATTCCTAACTTAAATAAGGTGCTGTATTTTCCCGTTTATTGGATTATTGCTTTCGTTTTTCACTGCGGAGAGACTTAGATAAGCCTGATCCTGACTCTGAGGATAACCAGAAGTGTGGGGCATCATTATCTGCACTTCGTCTTGAGAGTTATATAATAAAATAGTTATATCTTAAAATGTTAGTCAGTTATTATATTAATTTTTGTAATTAGGTTACTAAACTCGTACGTGAATGCATTTTACGTACTTAACCTGAGAAAAGCATGAGGGTTCACCAAGTTGTGATTGATCAGGCTTATGATTGCTTATGTATCTTTCATTAACTTTCTATGAACATTTTGAAGAAGATATTTAAAATTGGTTGTATTGTACTAAGCATTAACACAACTGCGTTTTGCCATTTTTTTTCTCAAAAAAATCCCATGCATCAGAGCATATAGCAATAGGCTTTTTTCTTATCGGCGCTATGTTTGAATAAACATCAGTGGTATTTTGATCGCAAGACAGTACTTTCAACAAGTTCTCGTTCATATTTCTAGTTTTGTTAACAAAAGTTGGCTGGATACGTTTTGGACAGTCCTAGTAGACACCATATAGCCAAAATAAATTTAATATTAGGATAACGAATAAGATCTTTTAATATTATTCTATCATCTAAGGAAAAAGTAAATAAAATAAAAGCAGTTGAGAATGCGTAAACTTGCATTACGAAATCGAACTTTAGATTATCAACTCAGTTTTATTATAGATGTCAAAGAGATAGAGTTTTGAATTCAAAAACCGCTTGTGGATGCGCATTGTTCTGCTTAATTTGGCATCGGGAACAGTCTGAAAGATGTTTTGAAATTTGCCACTTCAAATATGAAGGATCGTGAATTTAAGATAATGGCAAAATCTCCGACCCAGCGGCAGTAAATTGAACCAGGAATTGTTGGAAAACACGAACTGTTACCAATCGGCATATCCACTTCGGTGCTTTATGCATCTATTGTAGCCTACGATGTTAAGTTTAGAGTCAAATGAAATCGCAGCAAACAGCGACAGGCGTCCAACGTTTTTTGGGGATTAAGCCTAATCCGTGACAGTGCTCCACAATTTCTTAATGCGGTAAATGCCTTTGTACAGAATGTCATTTAATAAGAAACGGTATAAGCGCTTGCTTTCTCGCGTAGTCGTGCCCATTGAAGTCGGAGTATTGCGCTGTCTTATTTTTTCCATTCATGGTTTATTCAGTTTTCCAGAAGACTTAACATACATTTTTTCTAGAATAAAACTCAAAATAAACAGTTGACCTAAATGTTTGGGTTCTAAAGGTTCGGTAATTCGGCAACTCCTTCGGTAACTCGGCAAATGGTCTTTTGCTCAGTGTACTGGGGAAGGCCGTGGCCTGGTGGGCTTTCACTGAACACACAACTGTGAAGTTAAGCAACATCCGGCACGGCTAGTCACTGGATGGTGAGACACGGTCTTCACTGTCGACCATGTGTGCTGCTGCGACCATCATAAAGCAGACGTCAATCGAGGTCCATCCAGGGACCCAACTCGTCGGCCTCTGGCCACACAGGCACTGGATGGACGTATTCGATCTCATTAAAATAAAAAAAAAGTAATTCACGGATATTCATTGCTTTAGGCATCCCTTATACCCTCCACGGAAAAGTTAGGGGAGACTGCTTCCCAATCACATTTACCGTATAGACTACATTTGTTCCTTTTATTCTGCAATTTGTATACTAATCTCATCTGCCTTTAACTGTTTTCCAAAATTCATTAAAGTGCGTATAGAAATGAAAAAACGAAAATTATTGAAATAAACATTACCAATGGCATGGAAATTATTGTGGTTTTCTTATTCATAATTATTGTTTCTCTTTTTAACTCTAATTCTTTTTATTATTGTCCTCTGATTCCTAATCCACTCAGATCTATGGACAGAGTTTCATTGCGAAATGTCGTGTGCGCTTTGCAAGAAAAGGGCAATCTAGACTGGTGCTTTTAATTAAATATTGTATTTCGATTCTAACGTCCCAATAGCTTATGACTAATCTAAGATCTTAGGGCAAAGATTCCACTTACTCCTCTGAACAAGGGTTTTTATGCTCCTGAATCAGCTAGTATAAAGCATTTTGCGAAGTCTCAAAAAGTGCATGAGAAATATACATTAATCTACCTTAATCTGAACTGCATAGAATTCATAATAATCACAGTATTATAAATGGTTTAGCTTAATTTTAAGTATGCTCTCTAGTTTGGGAACGCTGTCAGAAAACGATTTTAATTTCAGAGAATTAAATCGTTGAATACTTTCTTAAAAAATTATAAAAGATAACGAAAATTTTAAGTAAGAAGAAAATAAAGATAATTTAGAGAAGAGACAGTAAAATCGATGAGCTAAAGCATTTGAATTTGAAGCTATGCATTGATTGATAAATAATACAAGCTTTATAGCGCTAGCAACAAATGTCAAAGGTCGTGTGTTTGAACCTTGCTTCGTAAATGTTATCATTCCATCATTCCTCTCCAAACGAGAGCAATGGGGCACAGAATTTTTAGTTCTCGAGCCTGTCGACTTGCGGCTAGTCCCACTATGGACAGAATATTTATTTGTTGAGAACATGTTTTAAGATTCATTATTTACAACTTCTGACACAAAAAGTGTATAAATACAACTTTAGAATTAATTTGAGCAAATAAAACTAGTTCATGTGTTTAATAAAAACTAAATATTTATTACAAAATAATGTGTGGAGTATTACTGGGGAAACTCCCAGTTTATATCTCTGCTTGACGCATTGCGCATGCGAAATGTAATGACCTGGCATTTCGAAGATGGCCAGGAGTTGTTTAACTCCCTGTGATTTCTTTTCTCTAGGGGTATGTAAGGGATAATGTTCCACCTATTCTACAAAATTGAGTTATGACTTCAAATTGTTGCTGCCATTGAACCACTTTATTTGCTGCTGACAAAGCATGGTGGACCTATTTATCCATTTTTTTTTTACTTTTCCTAGTATTTCTTGATGTTTATGCACAGTTCCCTCTCTCACAAAGAGTTGACTGGCTAATTCATGGCAGGTTTGGCATGGGTTCCTTCGCTGAGTCCTTTTTCAACAGTAGGCGGTCGTCCAGAACAGGTAATATCTTCGAGAGATATCTCCATTCCGAAATTTCGAAAACCAAAGTTGAGCTGTTCTTGTTGACAAGGCACCCTGTCCATTTCGGGATGTCTCAATTGCAATGACCCAGTTTGAATTCAAAAAACAATGCTGCTCGAGTTTTGACTTTAAAGTCACTATTGTGGACTCTCACTTATCGCTTGTCACAATGTTAAATAATTTATTTAAGACTCTTCTCAAAGGAATAGGTGACAGGACGCAAATCATGTGCGACAGAATCAGTTCTGTTAAAAAATTCAGAGATGCTACTTATTATCCAATACCGGTTGCAGAAATAAGCAAGAATTTTTTAAATGACGTAATAGATAAACTTTCAGAGTTTTCTGATTCATGGATACTTTACATTTATTTACGTAGTCTTATTCATTTATTATTGGACTCTGTATTATTGGACCCTGTAAGTCATATCGAATTTCTAACGGCCACGTTGAGATTAAATTTGTAATGAACACGAGATCTTAAATTAAACTTAACATCTTTGAAATCAAATAAAGAAATCAGTGCAGCAATTTTTTCCCTTAATTATTTTTATTTACAGCTCGATAATATCCGCATAATTTGATGACTTCGATGATTTTGAGAGCTCTCCGCTTGAGTTCAGCTTAACGATTCCGTTTCCTGGCGTAACGATTAGCCGGATATCCGGTAGAGTGTTGGTAGAAGCGACTTCCGGCGAACAGCAGCTTTGCCCATCCGTCGATTCATTCGCTAGTGTCGCCGCCGTCCGATCAATAGGAACGGATCGTGGAGAGAGTGGCCCGGTTTGATTGTCAACTGACGACTGATTCCAGTGCGGTGGCTGACAGTGGCGGTCGCTTCCAGAAGCCCGAGAGGTTATCAAATCACATTCCTGAAGTGGTTGCTCATAACCTCTGGCGACGCTCCCACTCGTCGATTGCCACGGCTCGCAATTAAAGCTTGTCAGCACTTATTCCCTTGGAAGGGGAACGTTAACGCTGGAAGCCTCTAAAACCCGAGTCTCTAAAGGATTCCTCGGCTAAAGGCTGACATCCTTTAAGTGGCAAGTGGAAGAAAGGAGTCTAAGTAAGACGCCCACCATACAGATCGGCTGTCAACTTACAGCTTTTCGCTGGGATCCATTAGAAAAATTAAAATATTTACTGTCCATTACGAGAGCTGCAATTTCTATGCTATATTAAAGTATGGAAGCTTATTTTTGTATCACTCTCCGACTTTAGAAAACTCGGGGTGAACCTAACGTTTACTTAAACCGAAGTTGATATATGAAAGATTGAACTTCAAAGAATACGTTATTTTTTGTTTCCTTATCTTCTCTTCTTTTTTAGAATTTAGTTAGTTTATAAGGATATGAATACAAATTCTAAATTATTGGCCCTAATTTATTAAAAAAGTCAGTAGGCTTCTAATGCCTAATTAAAGACATTAAAGGAAAGTGGCATTGTTTAAGCAGAATTGTCTTACAAAGCAATTATTTTTAAAGAAAAATTTTCTTAACATCACTCACTTCCAGCAAATAATCAATAATTTACAAATTAAATTTTATTCTTTTAAATTGACATCACTCTCGAATGAAAATAACTTCATTTTTTGTTTGCACTGCGTACAATTTTGGATGGTTCCTTATCTCCTTAAAAACCCTTTTGCCTGCCATTTTCTCTGGTAAGCAATTGAATTTGAAGTTACTCGGAGCAGCTCCTCTTTTAAGGCATCGTCAGAAGAAGGGAAAGACTACTTACTTTTACAATTTTTTATTTTACAATATTTTTAATATTTAATTGTACTTCAGTACGAAACGCATTCTGTGTGCTAAATTCATACTTTAAACTAATTCACATAAAGGACAGCGTTTAAAAAAATCTTGAGGAGCTGCTTGTTTTTGTGCCGGGAAGTGACATTGAATGCGTCACTCCTTAAAAACTGAAGTATTAAAAAGAGATACCTAAATTTTTAAATTGTTTTATGTAGATAAAAGTAATATAACTACCGTCTGTCCCACTATCTATGAACTAGAAAACGAAGCGCGCATGCTCAAGCTGGTATCAATACGCTTGACAGAGAAACTGAAATTATTCTAAGGCCTCTTGCTTGGTTGCTTGTATTTGAATCCTCATACTAATGAAAAATGCACGACAATTTGAATTTTTATAAATATATAGTATATTGTTTATTATTTATTATATATCTCGTCAAGAGATGGCATTGCGGTCATCAGATTAGTATACAATTTAGCATTCATTTGCAAAATAATCAAGATAACAGCATCAACGAATTATATTTTCAAAATTAACAAGCTATTTGTAAATAGCATTTAAAAAGTAATTTCATGTTTTTTTATAAGACAAATATCCGAAGTGGTTTATTTCTTATGGTGAATTGCAGTGACTTGGTGAAACGGTAAAACCAACGCATGCGCATTTCAAATTTAGTTCATTTATACCGGCACGCAATTTTATATGATTATGTCATTCGTCTAATGATACTTTTCAGAGCCGAATCGCTGTAAAGGTGTTTTTTTAGTCACATTAACTTGCCATAAAACCACCTGCAGCAGAGAGCATAATTTTTTTGCTGTAACGTTTATATGCAAATATTTATTATGCTTGAATAATATCAGCCAAGAGTAAAAGGTGCAAGTCAAGATTAGGTGGAGTCACATTTATTATAGGTCTTTGAAGAGTGAATTCATTTTGATACAAGTACTGCCAGAGCTTTTCATGTACCTTCTATTGCACGATAAAAAGAGATAGCCCCATGTTTAAGGTTGTTAAATACGGGCTTTTTGAAACGTCCACTAAAATAATCCATGAAATTTAATTAGATTTTTTTGGGTAACTTGAACTGCTAAAACACTTGGAACCCATTCTTCTAGTAAGACAATCCTTTCTCGATTTCTTTCCCTTAAAGGTAAACTCCACACCCAAAACAACTTTGCTTAAAATGAAAGATGAAAGTCTCAATAACAACGTAACATGTAAAAAAATTTTCAATTCGAACTCAAAATTGATAAAATATATAAAACACTTTCATTTTTTCCCTCCCCCTGCGATCGACACTGCCGACATATTTCGGCAACTGTTACGTCACAAGTTGCCGAGAAGTGCGAAGGAGTTTCGAATTCGTGACGTCACACATTGGACGCTATCGGTTAGTTGTTAGTTGGGCATCGCAATTAGGTCGCAATGGACTATGAATATGAAACAAGACCGATAGTGACGACTGCGATTTTGATACCAGTGGCAGCGATATACAAGGGCCATTAGCAGAATTAAATGCTACTGCAACTTCTGCGATATACAGCCCTATGCATTAAACCGTGAAACGGGATCTTCTGCTTGCCGCGTCGGCGTGTGCACATTAGGGCGGCGTGTGCCCTACACAACAGATAGGCCTACCTCATTTCTTCGGCGTTAGCACATGCTGTTGCGGTCGTTGTTCTTGAAGAACGCCAGGCCCGTTTAGAATTGGAAGAGCATCTAGTTCCACCTTATACGTGATCTAGTTTCAGCGACTTTCTTGTTTGAATTGATACTGAATTTAAAACGGCGGATGCGTAGACAAAGGAAGAGCTTCAGAATGAGCACACGATGCTGTTTGGAGTTGGATACCAATTCCCTCGCTGTCAAAAACTAATCCACTGTTTTTTAATCGATTCTGATTGTGGAAATATATGAAACGTGAAATTTCTATCCGACTGTCTATTTACACATCCAAACAGAGAACAAATTGAAGGCATTCCCACATAAAACAGGTTAGCAAAATCTTACGATATGTAGAATCGTTCTAGGCGAAACTAGAAAGCGACTAGAATCTCGGCGATGAAATTCCCCGAGGAAATGACGCCTTGTTCCGCCGTGTTCTCTGGAGAAGAGGATGGAAGATCCCACGTCAATTTTCAATTTTCCGAGGCATTTTTCTTAATAAAATATTAATAAAAAATTTTGAATGATATATACTCTAACCTGGATTAATGTTATGATGCAAAAAAAATAAAGTCGATTTTTTCCGTGGAGTTTACCTTTAAGTCGAACTAAATTTCGTTGTAAACAGGAGGCAGTTTCAGAATTGCCTTCTTTTCGCACTGATTAAAAGTTGAGGACACCAATGTCGCTATACAACTTCGATAAAATCGAGGGAGCTGGCTCGTTCTTGCATCAATTGAGGCAGAATCCATCTATTACTATGGTATATCACGTTCTAAAATTAAAACTCCTTACCATAAGGGAATTGTTCCCTTATTACACCTATCTGCCCAGTGAATACTAATTAGTAGTATTAAAAGTAAGTTTCAAACACATCACATCACAGTAGTATTTTTTAAACTGAAGAAGAGGGCCCATGAACCAGATGAATTTTATTATGGACTCACATGCATTAGGTATAGTGTCCATAATAAAAAAGCATATAGAATACAACGTTGAAAGTTGACTAATAAGCAAAGTTGCTTTTCCTAGTATGAAACTTTAAATCGGCAAAAGGCATATTGGTATGATTAAGAAACTAGGTTTTAAGCGCGCTTTTTGAATAAGAAACAATCTAAGAAGATAAATACTAACTTTTTCTCTTTTTAGCTAAGAGGGTTCCCCTAAGGTAAAAAAGTAAGATATTTTATATCAAGATATTGAGTGATTGCCAAAGAAAAGAAGACTTTTTTTTACCAGCTTGGAAGGAAATGGAGGAGAAAAAGAAAAGATAAAAAGGGGGCACTTGCTGTTGGTAGAGCGGTCAAAGCAATCCTTTCTCTAATCAATAGTGATTAAGGTTCGGACACGTTCTGCTGGTCCCGTGGCGCGAAGGCCCTGCGAGGAGGGATTCTTCAATCCACCACCGGGGGGACTCAAGTGCCCCCTGACGGGAAACACGACAGGGAACAGTTCTACATCTGGCAAGAGAGGAGACAGGGGCTAGTTTCACTGGAAAGATGGACGCCGACCGGGGAGTTCGCAGATAAGAGCTTAGGAGCCATCGGGAGACAGTCCAAGGAAATGAAGCACCCCCATCTTCACCGGGCTGTGCAAATGCATGAGGCTGAAGTTACCGTCCCCCTTTCCCTGCACTTCTCATTCCCCAACGATATCTCCATCTTTCTCTTGACATCTTTTGGCTTTGTTTATTACCGAAATAAAGTCTTCTTGGCGCCTTTAAATTGCATCGTCAGTGCAGTTTCCTCGAGCATAATATGCATTCAAGAGCAACAGAGAATGCGCCTTATATAATAGATAATCTGAATCATTTCTCTCTGTGCATACCAAAAAATGGAGTTGCTTCTCTTTTTTTCTTCTTACTTGTACTTCATTATGTTTCAAGTGGACTCTTATTTCAAAAGGGTATAACACGCATTGCCCTCTCATTAATTTAACAAGCTAACATTCTTGACTTAACAGAAAGTAGCTTGCTGTATGAGTAAATTTATCTGAAGGTCTATTTAATATAAGTTGAGCAAAGAGCTTTAAAATATACCCAAGATGACAAGCTGGAATATCATAGATTTCCATACATTGTATCCTGCCATCTATAATAAATCACCATTTCAAATATTGTAAATAGAATAGAAAACACCAGGATTACTCGGAAAGTATTGCCCCATTTCTTTTCTCGGTAACTGATCAGAATGTATGAAAATTCCTCACCTGATAAATGTTTTCTTTTTTCCATATAATCTCTATCAATTTCCTATACTAGCTCTTTATCTTCTTACTTTGTGCTGCATGAATCAGGAATTCGTCATCTTCATACTTTGTCCTATGCAGCTGACCAAAAACATAAAAATTGGAGTGAGCTAAATCGTGACTACAGAAAGGAGGGAGAGCACAGTTCCATCTACTTTAGTCATTGCACCTGTACTGCCAAATGTCGACTTGTAATGTGCGGTCCTCACGAACAGTGATATCAGTAGAGTTCATGCCCTGGCTGGTAGCTGTGGATGACGCATAGAAAGTGACCGATCTCTGATCCCAGCGGGCAACTTTGCTCCAATCAGCTGGAGAACTTCCAACACAGCACAAATGTTTTCAATGTTCGCCAAAGTTTCGCAACGCGAGTATTTAGCAGATTTCTTTCTAGTAGAATATTACAGCGGCACAATTCTGCAAACAACCGCGGAATACTTCTTATTTGGAGCATGTAAAAATCACCCCTTTCTTTTTTTTTTCCTGTTAGCTGAGAGAAAAAAAATGGGCGTTACAAGCTGAGCGACTCTCAGATACTAAATTTAGCTGCTTTTTCCATTATCTGCTGAATTTGGGTTATATTTTAATATGGACAACATGCACATCAAAATATTTTCATCTTTGCATTCATTCTGCATGTAATTTCTACAAGCAACGATAATAAAAAATATTCACATCTTCTTACATGCTTATTAAGATTACCTCAAAATTTGTTTCACATGCATGAGGTATACGGTTTACGTTATAACAGTATAATAAAAGAAAGTCTGTGTCGTGCAGATTTTTACAGTTAAATGGTAAAGATAAAATAACATGTATAAACTAAAGACTTGAAAAATATGAAATAAAATGAAAAATACCTAAGTAAAAGATACAAAATACCCATTGCCTTCATTCTTAACTTTAAAGATGAGACTAAAACTTTACTTAAATCAAAGAGCTTTAATGTTGAGGAAGGTGTACGAATATTTATAGAATCATTCCTACTGGTTAAGCCTTAGTAAAAAGAAAAAAAAAAGAGGACACATGGGACCACCAGAGAAAGTATAAAAAAAATAAATAAAGCGGGAGATCATCCTGCCGATAGGGACAGGAAAAGCCAAAACCTAAGATTCGATAAATTAAATAGAACAATCTCTGGGGCTAGTTCCTTGTTAGCCTTAATAACTTATCAGGATCAGTTTTATAGTTAATGCTCTTAAAAGCATTTTAATGGAATTGACAGACTTAAGCTAAGCAACTTAATATTACCTAAACCTAATACTGTCCTGTCTCTGAAAGAGATTTGCCATCATTCGATTTCTCCAACACATTTATTATGAGCGACATTATCTTTATACGTTTTGATAAGTTTAGGAAAACTTAACCAATCGAAAAATTTTGGCCCATATTTAGAACGAGCGCTAATTCTTTTGCTCAAAACCATTGTTGAGTACAAATTCAACAAGAAATGAATGCCCCTGAGGAGGGTATAGTAAAGTAGTGGAAGCCCTGAGTTCATCTATATTTACCCCTCTATCTGCACTTTTTAAACCCGAATTTTATTTTTTTAATCAAAAATTGATTTTCTTGAATGTAGTATTTGTCTCGTCATTTCCGATCGCATACCATATGTTGCCATAGTTCTAAAGACCAAGTGACTGCCACCCTTAACTTCGACCCCCAAAGGTCCAATCAAAACCAAACTAAATAGTGAAGCTAAGTTCCGAATTTCAACCTTCTACGTCAAAATATGTGGAAAAGATGAAGGGGGACCAATAAGTGCTCCGCTACTTAATAATATGGAATTTTTATTCAACAATGGTTTTGAGCAAGAGCAAAAGCATTAAGGCTGTTTCACACAAAGCGTAAGCCTTAACGCCGCACTACGTAGAAATATGCGCCGCAAAACATGACATCACCAAGCGTCAAACCAACGTCAAAGGAAAGCACTGATCTGTTTTCTTAAAGCCTTCGACGTTCCGCTGAACTTACCGTTTTGTATCAGTACCTTGTTGCAAAGAAACGGAGGAAAATAAACGTCGAGTTTTAATTTTCAACTATAGTGTCTCTATATCCATTATATAAGAAAGGACGATCTATTCTTTTCATACACTGTATAAGAACATCGTCTATGCTTTCTTCGGCCATTTGCAAATTAATGTGACAGTCCAACTACGTATGTCCAACGCTGGTGCTACCGTAAAATGTTGAACATTGTTGAAGTCTCAGAGCTTGTACGCTTCACTTCCCGGCGTTAACTTTGCGGCGCATTAACGCTACGTGTGAACAGACACACGGCTCAAAAGGAGCGGAGCTATGACGAAAGAGTGCGCAAACGTTAACACTAGCGATTGGTGGGAAATAGCCTTTAGCACTCATTCTAAATTCGGGCCTTTATCACAAAAATCAAAATAAATGGAGGGATATAGAGACCACTAGTCTACATAATATGAGCTTTTATTCCACGTATATACATTTCAGCTGCCACGCAGCCTTCCTCCGCGTGTACATTCAGACACATATTTGAGTTGTTTGAATGTATACGCTGAGGAAGGCTGCGTGGCAGTCAAAATGTACATACGTGCAATAAAAGCTAATATTTTGTGGATTAGTGGTTTCTACATCTCTCCATTTATTCTAGCATTATCCACAGTTTCATTGGTATTCGTCAATTTTCTTATACAAGAATCAGGGTTAAGTAGATAGATTTTTCCAAAAGTCTCGCTCAAATGTTTACAGTTAGCAATGTAATTCCTAAACCGCAATTGCTAAAAACCCTTTTTATTGAGCGTAGTAACTTAAGGTTCATAGGTTAAATACTATTACATTAATGATAGGTGAGAATTTCATATACATATTATTAACAATCAACGCTTGATAATGAACCATACACATGTATGTCATGAACTCTTAAATTGGTAAAGATTCCACGATTATAATTTGAAGGGCAAGAAAGTGAGCTTCGCTTAAAAGCTCCTCAGTTTTTCACGGCAGCGCGCCTTCAGGAGCTGATTATGCTGCTAATCACAAGGAAAATGTCCAATTGATGCTGCTTTAAAGTTATAACAGAATATAAATTAATAATTTAAATTCAAAAAGAAAGATTATGTAAAGCAGAAATATGAATATTAAATAACGTATACTGATTAATAATTTACTTCAGAATAAATAACCCCTATTTATATACATTAAATTAAATCTATTAAACTCCAATTAAATTGGTGGTTCAGTAATTGCGTGATCGCCTCTGATACCCGAGGACGCGGGATAGATCCCGGCCGAGGACGACGAGGATTTTTTCAGGGGGAAAATCCTGAGATCACGCACTTCCTTTTGAAGGGAAGTAAAGCCGTTGGTCCCGTGTAGTCGTTTGCCGGCTGCACGTTAAAGAACTCTTGCGAGGCAAAGTTTGCGGCCTCTATAACGCCGTTCTGAAACGACCGTAGCAGTTGAAAAGGACGTTAATATCAAACAAACCAAACTAAACCAAATCTAGAAAACGAACAGTCACCGCTTCCAGTTTCAGTTAACTATGATGCAAAAACATTTATCGTTTAACTCGCTGAGAAAGGCATCCATAGCACATAGATGACATTGTTTTACAATGTTTTTCAAATTACTCATGAAATAAGTAACAAGTAAGATTAAGGCGGGCTGAGACTACAATTAAACAGCATTTTCTTATAATGATTTGGAATTTTATTGGAAAGAATTCTGATAGGTACATATCTTTAGAAAATAAATATATATGTTCATTGACTTTTCCGGGATCAACTTTAGAAGAAAGGAGAGGCCTTCTAAGGTGAAGTAAACTGGTATGTTCGGAAAAAGGGATATGCTCTTGAATTTTCGAAAAAATGCAGATTGTTTCTCACTGGGAACATATCAAATGCTTGATCTAATTTTCAGAACGCTTTAATAAGAAAACTAGAAAGTGGGAGAAATAATGTTGGAAACAAGAGGTCTCATGATCTTTTCTTGTTTCACGCGTTTTATACAAACCATATAAGTTAGTAAATCATGTTCATGTCTTGTTCTTTCTTATAGATTAAAGGTTTTCTTTTCAATTCACGACTAACTGTAGCAGTGTTGCATGAGAATTTAGTAGGCGATTCGACATTGATCATTCATTTTTATCGACAATGTGAAAGAAATTGCATTCGTTATGAAGTTAATTTCGTCACTTGTTTATCATATTCTGTTTGTATTTTAAGATTATGCGATTATACTAGGATAAGTCTCTCAATAATTTGCAAACGTCGAAATTCCGAATGTATTTTGCCTGTATGTTTTGCCGGTAAATTGCAGCACATGTAAGCAAGAAACTAGAAGCTACTAGGTCTTTGCAGTACATGTTTAGTCAGCCCCAGCTAGTGAAAGCTGGCGTGTATAATATTCGATAGCATGCGAAATGAACAGCGAGCGGTTGTACATTTTCTGTGGGCTAGTGAAAAATGCATCCCGAAAGACATCACGTATATGGTGAGAATAGTATGCCGCAGAAATTCATATAAAACAAAGTATATCAGAGGGCTCTTGGTTGTCCCGTAAATTTGAATGAATGTTCCATTACCAAGATAAATCTGCTATTTCAGTGTTACCGGAAATCTTAAATCTAACTTTTGATAAATCCTTGCTTTATATGCAGATATTCTGAAATATTGGCCTTATTCATTGTGTTGTATTTGAAACAATTTAGCGAGTTCACGTCAGGAATATTTTGGGGGATAAATAGAACACGATAACTCATTTATATAGACGTCGTTTTTTACCCATTCATTTTTAGTTTTATGTCATTTTTATTGCAAATATAGGCGAAAACCTATATAAGTAACAATTTCTTAGTTTCTGTTTACCCTTATTCCGTTTTTAGCGATTGATAATGAAAACGTTTTAGCTAATCACCACGAATTCATATAAAGATGACGTTCTTCCTTTCCGAATTAAGATGCCCTGGCTAAAGCAGGCGTTAATGCCGTTTATATATTGCTGCCTATATTCCTGGCTAAAGAGCGACATAAAGAGTTGATGTAGAGAAAACCGAACAAACAAGGAATTTGATACACAGATCGAGAATAAGCAGCAAAAAGCTGAGAATATTTACGGTAGAATGAAGAGAGAGGGATAAAATTCATATCCCACAGTAATTTATCGCTTCCTCTTCTATCTAAGAAACTTGTTATTCGATTAACACTTATACATCGAACAAATTTCCCAATAGCAGTTCATTATCAACCACTCTTACTTACTTACTTACTTACTTACTTACTTACTTACTTACTTTTCAAACCCGCTTATCCGTTAGGGTCGCGGGGGCAGCAGCCCTATGGAGGATCTCCAGCGATCGCGATCTTCCGCCATCAGGCGCATGTCCTCCCTGGTAATATCCAAGCGACTCGAACCCAGATTCTCCAGGTAGTCTAGCCACCTGGATCTAGGCCGACCCCTTGGTCTCTTACCCACCGGCTTGGAAAATAACAACTGCCTAGGAAGACTAGTTTGCGGCATCCGAATCACGTGGCCATACCAGCGCAACTGAGACCTCTCAATGCGGAGAAGTAGCGGCTCAACACCTAAAGATTCCCTTATTGTATTGCTGTACACTCTATCTAGTAGGGTAACACCTGCAACACCTCTCAGAAATCTCATTTCGGCCGCTTGTACCCGCGATCGCACTCTTTCGGTCATTACCCAAGCCTCATGACCATAGGTGAGAATGGGGACAAAGATAGATTTGAAGACGGAGAGCTTGGCTTTGTTACCCAGCTCGCGTTTCGTTACCACGGATCGCCACAGTTCACGTCTGACACAGCTTGCTGCACCGATCCGAGCATCCAATTCCTTCTCCTGCCGTCCATCACTCGTGAATGCAATCCCGAGATACTTGAATTTCTCCACCTGTCTCAATGAGGCTCCACTAACATGGAGAGCGCACTGAGCAGGCTGTCTTGAAAGGACCAGAACCTCGGTTTTAGCCACACTGATCTTCATCCCAGCTTCTTCACATTTGGCTGCAAGCCGGTCTAGTGCATGCTGAAGGTTCGTGCGAGAAGACCCAAGGAGGACAAGGTCGTCAGCAAAGAGCAACCTCTCCACCAGGCAGTCGCCCACACAAACACGCTCATCGCCTCGGCTGCCCCTGTCTATCCAGTCCATAAAGATAATGAACAAGATGGGCGACAGTACGCACCCTTGGCGGAGTCCAACACCCACGGTGAACGGTCTTGACTTAATGCCATTTATCCGGACACACATCTCAGAGCTTTCGTACAGAGACATGATAGCAACCAGTAATTGCCCATCCACTCCATACTCTTGCAACACTTGCCAGAGCTTCTCCCGAGGAACTCTGTCATATGCTTTTTCGAGGTCCACAAAGCAAGCGTAGACCTCTTTTGCATACTCCCAGGATTTCTCAAAGATTTGCCTTAGAGCAAAGATGTGATCCGTCGTGCTTCGGCCAGGTCGGAAACCACACTGCTCCCCCGACAGTTTGGAGTCGACTATTTCCCGACTTCTCTTCTCCAGACACTTAGCGTACACTTTCCCAGGAATGCTGAGCAAAGAGATGCCTCGATAGTTGTTGCAATCTCTCTGGTCTCCCTTTTTGAAGATAGGGATCACAATTCCTGTCTGCCATTGCTTAGGGGCCTGTCCAGATATCCAAGCAACCTGACACACTCGAGTCAGCCACAGGATACCATCCTGATTTAAGGCCTTTAACATCTCGGACCGGATTTCATCATCACCTGCAGCTTTGCCAGTCTTCAGGGACTTAATTGCCCATCTGACTTCTGTTTCAGTGATACTACCGTGACTATTCTCCGCTCCAAGGTGCATCTCGTATGTCTCAGTTGTTGTCGTCACCGGATTAAAAAGAGATGCAAAGTATTCCTTCCACCTATGCAATACGCTCTCCTCCGTTTTCAGAAGCCTCCCATCTGAACTCTTAATAGTTTGTGATGAAAGAGACTTCTTTCCACGGAGGCGGCGCACGGTCTGCCAGAACACCTTGTTTGCCGAACCGTAGTCTGCCTCCAATTTCTCCCCGAACTTCTCCCAGGTCTTGGCTTTAGCTGTTGATACTGTCTTTGCTGCTGCTTTTCGCGCCTCAGTGTACCGCACTCGGCTCGAAGTTGACTTATTTGCAAGCCATAGCAAATAGGCTTCCTTCTTTGCCTTGACAGCTTCTTGGACTTCACCGTTCCACCACGCAGTCCTTTTCTCACCGCCCTGCGCCACACTCAGCCGCTTACGACCACAGCACAATGCAGCCGAAGTAATCACAGCAGTTTTAAACAACTGCCACTCCTCTTCAACAGTACCACGATCACTGGGAAGTTCTTTGAAACTTGAAGATATGTTATCTGCAAAAGTCTTCCTCACAGCTCTATCCTCCAGTGCCTCCCATTTGATGCGCCAAGTTTGTCTGAACCTAGTATTTCGCTTGGTTGGCATGGATTCAGAGAACCGCAAAGTGCAGACAACAAGGTGGTGATCAGTTGATAGTTCTGCCCCTCTTCTCACACGAGTATCCAACACTGATCGGAATAAGTCAGCTGAAACAATTACAAAATCAATCAGTGACTTCTGGTCCATTGCATCCCTGTACCAGGTATACTTATGGACATCCCTGTGCTGGAAGAAGCTGTTTGTGATGGAAAGTCCATTGTTGCAACAGAGATCCAACAAGCACCTCCCATTCGCATTTAAATCGGGGTCACCATTCCTCCCAATCACGCCTTTCCACGTTTGGTCATCAGCCCCTACGTGTGCATTGAAGTCGCCCATCAGGATGACAGAATCTGCACTCCCTCTCCTGCTAAGAGCAGCATCAACTTCATCTAGAAAAAGTGGGTACTCTGTGACTGCATTCGGAGCATATGCAACGAATAGAGAGAGAGACCGTTTCCCTATCTGAAGTCTCAGGAGACACAGTCTTCCACCTAAGGGGGTCCAATCTGCAACATAATCTGCCAGCCGGGGACTTGTGAGTATCCCCACTCCCGCCTGGGCAGTCATGTTAGGGTCGACACCAGAGTAGAAAAGCTTCCACCCTCCTTCTAAGTCCACAGTTCCAGAACCCGCTCTAAATTATTTATTATTCACATTTCTGCTTTAAGTAATTAATATTTTTGAAATTATTAATTTATAGTTCTGTTATAAATTTAAAACAGGATATTTTGATATTTTCTTTGTGAATATCAGAATAACCAGCTCCTGAAAACCCGCTACTGTTAAAAAACTCAGAAGTTATTTTTAGTGAAGCTGGCTCTCTTGCACTTCAAAATTCGGGAACATTTCTCCACGCCATCTTAAAGTTTTAAAGCCTTGAAATCTTAAGACCAGAGAGTAAATAACGTGATTTGAAATTTCCATTAAAGCTTTTGCATATTTAAGCGAACCAAGAAAATGTTCTGTTGTATCTCCTGTCTAGACTGAATTCTTTGCTTTTGGTGGTTCCATATTCTGTCTAGGAAACAGGATTTGACAATATGATCTTGTAATTTCCAAGATTAAAACTAATTGAAATCCAAACTATTCATTATTACATTTGTGAATCTATAATTTTTCCTTCCCTCTTCTCTTATAAACAAAAGATTGAATTTTTATGAACCACGTAGGTTTTACCCTACAGAAGACGCAGAATGTGGAAACGATATTCTAAAAATCGAATAATTATAATTATTATTATTGAATTATGCTTATCAATTCAATAAATTATTCAATCTACAAATTATGCATTATTCGAATTATCACTGCTTTTCTTAGATAGGATAATATTGAGTTATGTTGATACAAATGCCTTAAGAGAAAGACTTATAATGACAAGATCTTAATATTATTTGTTTCAACAAAGAATTAAAGCAAACATACGTGAATAAGTATTTTAATTTTCACGAAAAATTTGGAAGACATTTTTTATAAAAATCGTAAATTGATTTTTATTCATTAAATGTAGTTTTCTGCTGTAAAAAATGCATTCAGTTTTTTATCATCTAATAATATGATTTCAACTTGCAACGAAGCAATATCAGTCAATTAAGCGAGGCCTATTTTCCAGCGATCCAGTAGCTGTCACGCCTCAAGGCGTTAAAGTCCTAAAGCTTTTGATGTTTCTACAACTATTCGAAGATTCAATTATACTTATTACAGACTTTAATTTAAATATTTCGCAGTTAGTATTAAAATTGCATTACAACAGATTTCACCGAATATTTGTCAAACTGAAATAGATTAAAGTAGGATTGATTTCATATCATTCTATCAAATGTCTTAAGCAGAAAGGTCTTTGCCTTTTTTTATGACTGTTTGTTGTCTAGAAATTCGAAATTATTCAAACAATTTATCGAAGTTACTCATGCCAAAATTTTGCTATTTGCTTTAAAGTTGATTTGCTTTAAAATTGGTATCAAAATTTAAGAAAAAATTTTGTTCAAAAACTGAAAAAACTAAGGAGAGAAAGCGAATTAACATTAAGAGGAACATTGTGTCATAAAAAATATTGTTTCATTCATGCTCATGTGCGTGTATAATTTCATATGAGTATATCTTGCTCTTTTTACCATCAGTTTCTAAATGAAGGATATGGACTGAGTAAATTATATAACCATTTAATAAACTTCGTTAGTTGTCCCAGAAACAGTGGACTATATTTAACCAGAGTTCAAGGAAAAAAACAACATAATTCCACAAATTAATTTTTAATCCACGAATGTATAGGGTGTTGCAGATAACTACAGGGCCGTATAACGGGAAGCCTACCCGCTCGATTGCAGGGGCCGGCTCGGTCGATTGGCTTTGTGCTGAGCAAGATGGAAGGAAATTTGAACATTTGTTGTAAGAAACTTCACAAAACACCCAGGTGACACTTTCTGAGCAGTAGGTCTGCTGCGTCTCGTGGCTTTGGCCCTGTGTCCGCTACGAGACGCAACCGAGTTAGTTCATGACGACCAAACATAATAATAATAAAAGCGTGAAACGCTATTTTTTACTATTCTCCTCTGTTGAATTTTTGGTTTGTTTGCTGGTACCCTCTAGCTGCAGAGGACATTCATAAGTGTGTTTACTTTTTGTGTATCCCCTACCCTGTAGTAGTACAGCGCGCACCCCTCCTTGGCTTAATTGGTCATGCCCTTTGCCAAACAAACAAGTTTAACAAAATAAAATTACCCAATTATCATTTGATGTCGAGCCGGCCCCTGCAATCGAGCGCGTAGGCTTCCCGTTATACTGCGCTGTAGTTATCTGCAACACCTGCACACTTCGGGGGCAAGGCCTCCTTCACCAACTGATATGTATTCGTGGATTAAAAATTATTTTGTGGAATTGTGTTTTTTCTATGAACTCTAGCTAACCATTATATTATTGCTTCTGAAAAAAATATATTTTTCAATAACATAATATTTTATTGAATTTGTTCATTAAACAATTGAGTTTTATTGAGTTCATTAAACAATTAAATATAATTATAATAATTATGATATAAAATAACTACGATAAAACTCAGTTGTTTAATGAACAAATTCAATAAAATCTATTTCGTTGTTGAACTCCTGAAATGACCTAAAACGTAACTCTCAAGGAATTTTAAAGTGAAGTATTTCAGACATAATGAAGCTCTAGAAGTATTATAGCAGTTAAACCGCGATATCATTTTATTCAGAACATAATACTTTGAAGAATTGCTTTCATTAACGTTGCTTTATTTGATTAAAATTTTCTGTCCTTTACGGATCTTTACGCCTGATCTTCCAAAATATAATAAAAACATTAAATTTAATATTTTTATAAAATTAATTAAATAACTTAAACTAACCATTGGAAAAATATAAAATAAAATACAAAATTTGAACTCGTAGGCAAATTCTGAAAAAAAACAAACCAACCCGCGCTTCTTCCCCGACACTAGGACGATTCGTCTCTTCCAATAATTCACCGAGCCTATTGTCAGGGAATTGTGTCTACAAACGTATGGACGGTAGAACTCGAAAACCGATCACATAAGCACTTTTCTAACGGAACTGTACTAAAAATTTTGTTTCGTTCAAAATTAGTGTAGGGGAGAGTAGTGCAAAGTGAATATAGGGAGCAAAGCGGATACAGCCGCATATTTCCCTTTTTCCATTTAAATGGCACGACGTGCACCTTTCAGTCATCATGCGACGTGTTAAGACCGAACGCTGTAAATTATGTAAGTTAATGTGTTTTCATGCGGTTTTCGTAAAATTTACAATGTTTCGTCATTTAGCTGCAGTTCAGTAATGACTCGTTTGATCAAAATTTCCTCTAGATATGTATGTTAGTGATTTATCGATAATATTATTCGACTCAGTTTTCACCCGTTAGGCTTAATGTGTTGCTCATGGAACTTTTTTGTTTTTAAAGCGAGAGGATGGGGCAAAGTGGATAATTGATGAAGGGGCAAGATGGATCAGGAAAGATGTGAGACCATTGCCTACAAAGACTGTTGGAGAAGCGCGTAAACGAAGTGTCAGGAGGAAACTTCCGAAATATTGATATGCTCGCCAGAAACGAGAAAATTCATCCAATTCTGCAGCTAGAAGCTCGAGAGGCAAAGGTTCGAAGAAATGTGTGAAGAAAGTTGAACTTTCAAAAGCTCTGGCGTTATTGGCATCCTATGAAGGACAACCTGATTTTGTCTGTGATCACTGTACCTCTTAGGCTATTCTGTATGTATGATCCAGTTTTCTCCCGTCCACTGAAACATTTGCCCACATACTAGGGCAAAGTGGATAATTTGCATATACTTGTAAAAAAATTAATATTAAAAAAATGCCGGAGTATATAACTGTGATTGCTTCAGATTATTGTTCCCATTGCTTCGAGGTATTAGATGTGTGTGAATCTGAGAAAACTAACTCAAATTGCTTAGGTTTAATCTTATCCTAGAATTAAGTGATTCACTTTGCCCCACTCTCCCCTACCTTAAATAGCGTTCTCTTATTCCTGCGACAGCGTTCTCTCCTGTTTTCCTATATAATATGATGCCAATGTAACCTTGCTTGTTACCATTATGCTAGCCTTGAAAATGGTGTAATACCGAAACGTGCGTCGGCAATAAAATTGATAGTATCCGTATCGTATCAGACCCATCCTTTATTAGAAAGGCTATATTTGGAAATGAAAACAAATAATTAAGGAGCCCTATTCCGATAAACAAATTCTTTATTTTTTCTAAGGCGAGAATGTTATGAGAAATTTTCCAATTTCTTAGCAAAATAACCGGTTCCAGCTTAATCGGAGAAAAGAGCGATTTCCCAAGAAAATAAATAGGCCTAGGAATTCTTTTATGTGCTTTCTAGCGAAAAAGATTTTTTAAGACAGAGTAAATCTTTCTTTTTTTGCTCCCTCCCTTCCATCCTTCTTTCTCCAAACAGAAATTTCTAGTCAGGCTCGAATATAAATATTGTCACCATGACGACCGGCCTTTAGATCTTTTGCCAATTCATTCCTAAACTTAAAACCACCCGACTAGAAGGAGCTTGGAAGTCGGCAGTGATTTATTTCGAATCTTTTTTCAGATCAAGGAAGGGAAAGAATTATAGATAACGATTTCCGTCATATAGATGATTACTACGTAACGCTACACTCATCTAAATCATCACATTTTTATAAAAATTCTAAAAATATAAGCATTGAGATAGGGTCTAGGAAGGTGAAATGCATCAATGTCAGTCTTCCTTTCATATATTAAAAGTTACAAGAAAATTTGAGTCATCCTAAATGATACCTTTTATTTAAATCGATACTGAAAGAATACATCAACCAAAAGATTAAATAGCGTTCTTGTGATTTTTTTCCATATTCGCTTGCCGTCACCGAATCTTCCGCAGTACCATTGTTCTCTTTGAACTCATCAAGATTATTGGCAATTTCAGGTAGTACACAGCGATTTTATATACTCCCAAAAGAATTTGAACAGCATAAGTTTCGGTGACTAAAGGGACAAATAGAGCATGAAATCTCAGACCCACTTCGACCAATCCAGGGATATAGGAGCATGTCGTTTTAACTTGTCCTCTGGCTCTGAACAGCTATTTCATCATATTGATCTGCCCTTTCTCTCTTAAATATCGGATTCTTCATATTGTATATGCCTAATTAATAGACAGTTGATAGGCAAGGGATTTGAATTAGAAGAATCACTTTGAATAACCCCGAATTATTTAAATATTCAACTTCTCTTTATTCGATAAAATAGCTGAGTATTTACGAATTTTACCGTTCTGTTGTCATTTTTACCGTTCTTTTGTCATTTTTTATATTTGTTCTTAGTTTGTTTTTCATCACTGGTAGGGCTCTCATGAAATCATAAAATTCGCAATACCAGAATGTTCCTAATGGTTATACTTGCATATAATGTTTCACGATGCAAATAAGATTTTTAGAATTAAATAATCTATAGAAAGAAAAATAACTCCAAAACCACTATTCCACATAATAAAAGTTTTAATGACTCAGATGTACATTTCGGAAACGAAGTTTCCTTCATCAGTGAGCGACTCCTTCATCATCGGATCCTTCATCATCGGATTCTTCATTTCGGAAACGAAGGTACACGACCGTCTACGAAGGACGAGATGGAAAATTGCCTCTTAAGGAAGACGGCGGAATTTCCCGACTACAAGATTTCCACCCGAAGCCACATAAATGGGTCGATTCACAGTTTCATGCACACTTTTGGCAAACGTTCATGATTTTCACTGAAAGTCACCCAAATGGGTGGATTTACACTTTCGTGCACAATACTTTAACGACGGCTGCTCTTGAGCACCCCACGAATGCTGCTGTTTCGCTGATACTCGCTCCATAGCTCCGAGCACCTACAATCATCCCGCGTTCGAAGGCTGTTAAATCGCGACTCACTGATGAAGGAAACTTCGTTTCCGAAATGTACATCTGAGTCATTAAAACTTTTATTATGTGGAATAGTGGTTTTGGAGTTATTTTTCTTTCTATAGTTGTGTCCACAGTTTTTGGCTTGATTCCATTGTATTTAAATAATCTAATTTATATTATTCAATAAAAATAATAATGTATGAGAAGTTGAAACATTTTGTTCTTAACATTAACTTAGAAGACTCTGGGAATAGGCAAAATTGCAAACTTAATTAGAACTTTACTGTAATCTTGCTGGTTAGTTTTGATTACAAGGCTTTATTGATTGAACTCCATGATTTTTACGTCAGGATCATATTTGAAATAATTATCCCTCGAGAATATTTTTATGAGTTTTCGTTTAAAAAAACCTATTGCGATCCTCTGTCCTTCTTTCTGTTTGGACACTAAAGTTAATTCGGTATCCCTTCTGCATTTGCCAAACCTGAACAATTTCATCCATATTATTCAGTTTGTTCATAGAGGAGCGGGATACCATTTACTGATTGGAAATTTTCATTTTTTCTTTAAAACTAGTGTACCTGCTCTGGATATTTTTGAGAGTACTTTAGGAAAAGCTACACTTTAAAAAAATAGAATTAAAAAAAACCTCAAAAGCAAAACGCAAAGTTTATTAGCATTTATAGAAATGGCTAAAAGAGTAACCAATGATATAAGATAAAACTTTTGAAATGAAATTTCTGCAAAAAGAAAATGATAAGGCGCAAATACAATTAACAAATTTGTATTTCTTCTATCGATTAGCCACGAGAGGAGTGACCGTGCCACGTCCATTTTGTGTAATTCTGGATAAGAGAGCGTACATTTGGCCATGAGTAAACACTTTGTTTGAAATGTAAATTCCAACCTTTTCCCCATTCCAAGCTGTGTCATTCTGATTTATTGATCGTCATAAAAGTGCTAGTCGGAAGGCAGTACAAGCGAGATGTTAACATTATCAGCATCAGCCAGTGATAATGTTGTTTTTTGTTAAAAACGCGGCGCCCAAAACGCCTGCTAGAAATAATAGTTCATAAGCAAACGCGTATATCATTAAGTAGCCCAATAAACTTTGAAGGATTCACATTAATAACTCCAACTTTATTTAAGTTTTAACAAATATCATAGGAATACCAACTAAGTTCTGTTGATTTAAGAATGCCACTGGATACATGTCATTCATAGGAGAGTCGATATTCTTATAAATCATTTCTTACCTGGCAATTTTTCAACGATGACGGTGTTTATTTCATCGATATCTTGAGTATTGTGGTTTTCAGATGCCACATTTGCATTTAATGGATTAAATATTGAAATTAGGAAAATGCACTTCTACAACAATTTATCATTGAGCTACGGTAGAAGTGCGAGCATTACGCTAGCTATACGGAATGTTTATTTGCTCGATAGAACAGGTTCCCGACACGACAGAATAAGACAATTTTTTCCTTTCTTTACGGGCGAAATTCATATGAATTTAAGGGATTTCCAAAGTTTTGTCTACCATCTCACCCATTGTGTCGACTACACGTACTCACCTAGTTGCCATTAATATTTCCAGTCTCCTCAGATAGTTCGGTACCATCCCCAACACAGAATAACAAATTTACCTAATCGACATCATCTTGATTTACGTTCCACAAATTTCTATGTAATGAAAATACACTTACTCTCAATGAAAATTCGCTCTTGTTTAAACACATCGAAGTAATCATGGTTCTTTAAACATGTTTTTTTTTACTGGTTGGAATTGACTAAAATACCACCATCACAATAATTTTCGCATGAAAAATCAAATTGTTCAAATCGGATGATAATGGATTACATAATGTCTTTGAAAGAGCGGTAGACTGGTATCTCGAAATTCATGCGTATTACAGCGTGAATGCCAATATATTACAGGTGTTTTCTGAGTTAACTGCGTATTACCATTTTTGAGACTAATGCTGTAACTCGAGGTGTCCAATATATTTACTGGAACCCTGAACAGAGAATATGCAGTCTATCATCCATCGAAACAATACATTGCACATATGTTCATATAAGATTTTTTGTTCCTTTTTTGGTCAGGAATCACCTCCTGAAGTTCATCCCATGTTTCAATTCATTCTGTGTATAAAAGGAGAGATCAAGGGCATCAGTGCAAAAGTAAACATACGAAAAAGAAACTACGTCTGTTTCAAGTATTATATTCTTCATTCTTGTCATTTATTTTTCTTATTATTAATAGGACAAGCATACAAACATCATTTTTAGAATACATAAAGGATTTGTAATAAACGGGTTGCTTCAAAAATGACAGTGGCATTAAAAATGCAATAAAATTAGTCTGCATGCAAGTGCATCGTTTGCAAGAAAATGCAAATCTTAAGCTAAGAATCTACACTGGCTTGTTTGTTTCTAAGCATGTTCACCTTTTCCGTTTGTCCCGGGCTGCATTACAGTTATAACTTGTGTAAAAGGCCCAAAATGACCTTAGTAATCGACGCCAATAATTCTAATAAACCAACCAACCCAATACATGGAATTTTATCCATATCTTCATATGTGGATCATACTGTATGGAAGGTTGAAATTCGGAATGTATAGAAAGGTTGAAATTCACTTATCATAGGGAATTTCAGTTTGGTTTTTGATTAGCCTACAGGGGTTGGAGTTACGAGGGTGGGAGTTAGAGGGGACCTTCTGGTCTATATTGTATATAGGTAGGAAAAAAAGTGAAATTCGGTATGCAGATTCCTCTAAGCAAGCTGTACATTGCTATGAAGTTTAGGCTCAGTTGTTCCAGTGGGGTCGAGTCGAGAGGGTACCAGTCACGTGGTCTTTAGAACTATTACCATTTTCAAACGGCATGGATATATCGTTCGACTGGATCAATATGACGATGCTGGGATACCGGATGCCTGGAGAACATTTCCTATTTGAGTGTCTGGTGCTCACTGTGAAGTTTGAGGAGGTGGCATCATGGGTCAGCTTGTTTCTGTTAAAGGTTCGACGAAAGGTTCGATGAGAAACTTATGAAGATAGAGCTCTTTTTCGTTTTCTAACATAAATACTACGTTCGAGAAAAATCAATATTTGAAAAACATGGGGGTTAAAAAGTGCGAATAAAGGGGGTAAGAAAATACACGAACTCAGGGCTACCGCTACTTTCCTATACTCTCCTCGGGGGGGGGGGGGGGTATTTCGTCTTCTTCTTCTTGTTGTTATTATTATTATTATTATTATTATTATTAAAATTATTGTTTTGGAAAATCAAATTTGGATCATGTCCGGAAGCCAAATCCAGACGCGGACCCAAGAGAGGGCCAAGCCCAAGGGGTTCAAACGCAAGGAAGGGAAAATTACATGTTCGTGAAAGTATTAATGTTTGGGTGTAGGAATTTCTTTACTTGTGACAAGTGTTTTAAGATTGTGGCTTTCTGTGTTGACAGGCTTTTTGTGTAATGAGTTGGAATAACCCCAGTGGCAGAAAAAAACGATAGGAACAATATGTACTCTGGTATCTCCCCAAAAGCGTTTTATTTCGTGTGCAAGATTCGTATATTTAGTGATTTTGTTAGTGGATGTCTTTTGTAAATTGTGTGTGTTGGGGATGGAGATATCAATTATGTAGGTCATTTTGTTTTACTTTTTTAAGAGTGTAATGTCTGATCTGCTATGAGGGATAGTGTTGTCAGCGATTATAGGTCTGTCAAAATATAATTTTTTGTGTGTTGTTCTCTGAATCGGTGTCGGGGATATATTTATAGTACGGACTATGGATGTTCCTAAACTTGTGTATCTTAGCTGGATGGTGATGTATGATTTGGCTACTTGATTATGTCTCTATACATAATCGGTCTTCGTGAGTGTATTGCAACTGAATATAACATGTTGGATGGTTTCTTCTGCGATATGGCATTTCCTTCAAGTCCCATCAGTCGAATCTTCGATAATATGTTTTTCTGTATTTTTAGTGTGTTTTAGTGTTAATAATCTGTTCTTGTATGGCAATCATGATTCCTTCAGTTATCATTATTATTATGAATTCTACTTTCTATTTGCTTCATTCTATTCTTTTTCTGAAATCATATTTCTGGAATATATGAAATCATGGTTATATATTAATTAATTCATATTATGTACTCACTTATATAGTTCAAAATGAAATTATTAAAAAAACATTAATAAGCACACAATACAGAAAAAAGCAAATCACATTCAGTATATTGTACGTTTAATGTTTTTTTGCAATTTTCCAGTCTTCGTTTTAAATTAGTAAACCTAATTATGTTTGTTTGCTATATAACACTCAGAGATAATGGCTAATTTCTGGATTAATTTGGTTGACTTTCCACATGTTTATTTCTCTTCAGAGTCTCAGGAGGATTTTCTTCCTTGCATGTTTTCTATTTAATTTTAATTGTTATAATTGCAGAAAATATATGGAATTCTAGGAGCAAATTAAATTCAAATTAAGCTGGTTCAAAACCGCCAACTGTCTGGGAGTATGACATTGGGTTAAATACAATTGCGCATTGCGGTCACACCACTTGAATTCTAGAGGGATTTTGTGAATAAGAAGAAACGATTACTTCAGAAAAAAAAGCGGTGATATAGCTAATTATATCAGAAAAATTTTGTGAGTTTCTACGACATAGAGAAAGCCTTGCTGAAATATCGCGTAAAATTTGAGATCTTCGTTTTTAAATAATGTCTTACGATAATTATCCGCTAAGATCTTAACAATAAAATTAATTATTTTCCCCATTTTCTTTTAAAGTACGTGAAAATTTGCGCCAAGAAAATCCCCTAAATAAGCTTATACAAGGGTGTAGGACAAACGCGTAGAAATGTCAAAGTAACAAAACGGGCAAAATGGCAATAAATTGAGGAATTTCTGTGTCGGTGCTGTAAAGCCAATGGATTTCCGCGAAAATATCACTAATCAGATTTATTACTGGAAAGTTACTAATGCTTGGTCAAACTAAACGGCTTCCAATAATAATAGGATCCATCTTTTAATTATTAATGCGGAACCGAAATATGTAATTTCGATGGTGGGTCTATAAGTTTATACGTTTGATTAATAATGACTGCAAATGACATTTTGATAAGTGTGTAGCTATACGTTTCTCGACAGGATACTAAATAATATTTTTACGATCAAAGGCTGATAATTTCTCGCATAAAGTGTTATGCTGAAAATCGGCAATATCATAGAGTATTTAAGCTGAATTTAAGTTTAATCACCTTTGTTTGTATTATTTTTTACATCGGGAAATTGAAATTGAACACACTCTTTCATTTTCTTTTCTGTTTTAAGAACTGTAGAAGAGATTTTGATCTATAGGGAGTGCAAGTGACTACGTCATAGCTGACGTCATTTGCGCGATGAAAAGGCTAGGAAATGGGATCGCTGGTTCCAAACATTGGAACCACGCAATATACGTACTAGTAAGGTTGAAATTTACGGCCAGTAAAAATGACATCTCTTAAATTATTATGGGAATTTGTGTAATTTAGATTATTATTATTAAGGCATTTAATACCGTTATATAATTTATAAATTAATATTAGAACGCTTTTTAATCACTTTACGAAAGAATGCCATCGTTCGCGAATCTTTCTTTCTTTTGGAAAACGATAGAAGTGTAAATCGCTGTTTTGGCTCCTTCTTGAGCAGTGAGGAACTCAACAATTTCACATTTTATAAGTGTTATCAACACTGGGTTTATACAAAATAGTTTTATTCCATCTCTACTTTGGAACCAATGTTAAATCCCGAAGCGAGAACATTTGTTTGGAACCAATTCGAGTCACGTGACTGAAGAGCACCCAGGATTGACGTCACACTTGCACTCCCTATAAAAAATGAATATTTATGATTCATTAATTTGTAAAATATTCAGACTAGTGTAATTCCTAAATATATCCGAATTTCAATTTGTAAAGATCATGTTAATAGGTAATGAAATGTGTTAGGATAAGAATGTACGGGCGTTTATAGTCTCTATATGGTAAGAATTCCTGAAGCGGGCTCCCTCAAAAACTAACATGTCGTGAACTTTAAAACTTTTATTATAATTTGGTAGTACCTAATGGAGTATTAAAATTCCCAAAATATTTTTGAAAAATTTCCATTTCTTAAAAAGTTATAAAACAAATACATTTTGTGGTACTTTTTGTTTAAAAACTCATATATGAAGCTAATTTTTTCAAATCTCTTTGACATTTTAAAGATAAGAAGTAAAAAATAAATATTTCATAACAAAACATAAAATAACGAGAAAAAATGTTTTCTGTGTAAACCGTCAGTTAATCACGCTGATGCTCTAACCAATTGAGCCACTATGGACATGGAAGTAATACGCTATCTAAACGTCCTGTGGCCTGTTTAGAGCGTCATCGCGATTAGCTGAAGGTTCCTGGTTCGAGTTCACGCTGTGTAATTTTCTTTCCTAAATTCATCAATAATTTAAAATTCTGAAGTATGGCGTGTAATAAATTCTCATTGACCTATCTTGAGCTCTATTAGTCGTGATTTATTTAGAGAAGAATTCGTTTGGCCTGTTTTGTTTAATGCTGAAATTATATGGATTCCTCAACCAAACATTGTAACAACAATTTATTATGTGGATGCTTTAATATACAAGGGACTATCAAAAAGTTCATGGAATTGTAGTCTGGCCGGTGACTGGATACAGTATGCACATCGCGGCCTTAATCCCCTTCAAAGTACTTTCTTTGGACACACACACACACACACACACACACACCCTCACACACACACTTGCTCCAATGAGACTGCCACTCCTGGAAAGCCCTACGAACTCCTTTTTGGAATGGAATTGAGTCCGGCTGTCGCACTTTCTTCGATCTCTTTTGACACAAAACGTTGACTCCGTAATCCCATTTTCAACAGCCACTTCGTTATGACTATCCTCCGATCAGTACGCACCAAATCCAGCATTTTTGCGACGTCTTCAAGTTGCCTGGAGGTTGTTGGTCTTCCCGAACGCGGTTCATCTTCGAGACTGTCCTGGGCCGCCTTAAACCGGTTGAACCAATCAAACACAGCTGATTTCTTAAGGGTACTATCCTGTTTCAGTCCTTGCAGTGTCTCCGTAGCACTTTTTCCAAGCTTGAACATGAACTTGATGTTTGTTCTCTACTCAAATTGTGACGGCGCGTCAACGTGTGTTACACCCTCTTACAAGCACATGCTACAGCTCCCGAATGACACGTCCGAACACGATGCAACCACACGTGCGCATACATGGGATGTAGAGGGCGCTGACTACCGAGCGGCGTTTTCCAGATTTACGGCGCTCATCGGCCAGACTACAATTCCGGGAACTTTTTGATAGTCCCTTGTCTAGTCTAAGGAGCCCACAGTTTTACATCTACAAGAACATTTCAAATATTCCGACTGAATTTGAATTCGCAATCTCGAGCGTCTTCTGTTATCATCAATTTAACTGACGCGAGAAAAAGTGGAGTCTGTATGCTGTTGTAGTAAAAATATGTTGTTTATCAATTGTAAAAACGACAATAATTAAGGGGAGTTTGAAAGATATTTTGCAGGTTACATGCCTTTATGGTTCATGACGCTAAAATTTCAGTTGCGCAAACCTAATAAATGTTAAAAGCACGAGAAGACCTAGGCTGAGCCCTTAGGTCGTCCTCCCATTTGGCATCGATTATAATATTAAACATTAATCTCCACAACAACAAGAACGAACCACGCACACAGACACACAAACGATGCAATATAATGAGATTTATTTTGAGGTTAATTTCAAACATGTCTTCCTGTCTACAATGAGAAAATATTGATATTGCTTGTTTTTATTATGAAATAAAAAGCATTGCAAGCCAAAATAAGGTCTCAGAGTTATCGGACCAAGAGAAATCTGTTATTAAGCTTTTTATAACCCACATACAACCTCGATATTTAGTCGACTTTAAAGGTGATGAAAAGGGATGAAATATTGCTAAGATTACATTGTTGAAGTTTATTTCCAAAGGAGACTAATAATTGGAAACTCTATTTCATAAATTATGAAACCATTATGCGTTTAAAATTCCAAGAATTATCTTTGGGGAAAATTAAAATATAAATTTAAAAAAATCCAAAAACTTTTAAAGTTTACGAAAAGTTGTGCAACTTTTTTTTCCTCTTAATGTTTCATGAACTGAATATATTGAAATTTTTAAATTATCATAATTTGAATCTGCTGCTAATCTTTGCTGTGATTGTATAAATTATACCGGTTCCAAATGGAAGATTGACAGGTGTTGAAGTCGCGGAGCAATTACATCATCCAAGATGGCCATTATCTCCTCCGGCAATTCAACAAATCACTCAGTCCGGGGACAGGTGGAATCTCAAAATAAAACATCTACATAAAGTCTCGTTAGTACGTGTAGGAATATTACCTAGGAGAAATTATTTTTCATAAATTGAAATGACTTTATTTTAATCGTACGAGCGTGCCAGAGTTATATGCCAAAAGAAAAGGTAAATGCTTTCTGAATCCTACAGAGAAAGGATGATGTATATAAAAGAATTTTTATCTCAAATAATAAAACGTGTGTGCCGCCGTTCTTATCTTTATTAATAACATAACTAGCGTGATGTTCCTGCAAAAAACATGTCATAAAAAGTTAAATTCTAAAGACGGGATGATATTTTAATAAATTTCATGAAACCTCATCAATGAAGCATACATGTTAGTAAGGCATAAATTTCAGTAACTGCTTGTTTTTGGTATAAGGCAGGTGCGCAAAGTAAAGCTCATCTCAATCTTAATATTTTTTATAACCACCATAAAGAAATCTGTATAACATGACGTTGTGCACTCTACAGAGGTTGATTCACGCATATGTGAATGAATTTGTAATGTTTATACTGCTATTGAAGCCCTATGCTCCACCATCTCTTGTTGTTCTTGTATCTTGGCTATGGAGTATCGACTGCAACAGTGCTCGCTGAAGGGAATAGAGCGGAATTGTGTCCCCTGCTTTTTTTCCATAAATCATCTAATGTGTGAGGTCGCCGACCTCCCAATCCTTTTAACTATACCAAAAGCACAGTATTACCTAGTCGCAGCATCTGGCGACTTTACCGGAGTATAACTGAAATGATGGCAACCGTCGGTTTTGCTGTGTGGCTTGAAGTCTTATCCTGGTGAAGAAAAGGCCGGATTCTTTTCTGAACCGTAGAGACGTGGGCAGAGGCATAGCGATGGGGGGGGGGGGGGGTCAGAGCAAGGCCTCCTAGATAACAAGGCCCGGACAGCTCGAGCATGATGGGAATGGTCATGTGATCAAAGGAGGGAAAGGATGCAGACGATGCAGGCGCTACTCGATCTTTATGCTGAGCTTAAGTGCGGATGGAGATCATCTTATCATTCAGCATGAACCATTTAAAATATACTTCTTTCACAACATCGTGTAAAGGAAGCATGGGTTGCTAATATATTCTTCAAGTAGGCATACAAATTTCATTTTTTTCTGTTCATCTAAGCCGCTGATGAAGTTCATAAGATCAGGTTCAGGCGACACCGACACTTAAATTTGACGAAAACCGTTTGCATTAAATGAATTGTTCATTGTAAAGTTCGAATAATATTTTAGAAGATCCAGAATAAAAGAAATCACAATCGCATTCACTTAAAACATATTGTAGTTAAATTAAAACTGAATAAGAATTCGAAGCATTAGCTCCAGTGAAGTAGGCCTAACTATAAGTACTTGAATGATTTATCTGCTATTTGCATATTACTAACATTTATAAATAAAACAAATGTTGATACATTTATAGTTTTTCAAACATTTCAAGCATTAAGCTCCAGATCAGGATTGCTCTCACAGGCGAAACATTTGTCTACTACAAATCAATCATGTATTTATTAAATGTAATATTTTAAATATTATTAAAAATCTATAATATGTTTAAAAATAATAGAAAAGACATACAATATTTTTAAAACAATAGAAAAACTAACTCAAAAATGTTTATCGATGTTTTCCTTTAGTTTGCTAACGAGCTCTTTTTCCTCCTTGTATTGTTATCTAACTGCCCTCCTTCCCTCCTTTGTGACATCATCAGCTCATAGTGTCCAGGCCTTGTTATCTAGGAGGCCTTGATCAGAAGGGGTCATGATGGCGTCATTTACTCTCGCTACGTCACCAGACGTAGGATATCTGAACGATAAATTTTTTCCAGAATTTTTTTTATGATAGTAGGCGGCATGAATTTTTGCTTTTGGTGAAATTTTGCGCAGCGTTATGTTAAAAGTTCGCTCGAATCCTTAGAAAATTTTTCACTTTTCTTCCGCCAGATGTCGCTCATACAATTTCTGCGCGTTGGTCTTGCGTTCTTTGATATTCAGTGATCATGTGATTTCGATTGCTTAAATAAAAAAAGTGTTCAAAAATTCCGCTAGGGTGACATTTGGATAGGTCACCAAATAAATACGGAAGAAACAAAGCGCAAACATTTATTTGGCACTGGTACTTTCGTGTGGCCAAAACAGATGCCTCAAGATATAGCTGTCCATAGGCCACAATGTCACCGCCTCTGAAGTAAGTAATGTTACCAAGAGCTGTCCTTATGTGTTCTTGATGTTACACAGAAAATCTGTATCCATTGCTTTGTGCAGGTAACAAATACGTAGAACAAAATTACGTAGACTTAACGGTAATTGTTCTGCTTCCGTCTCTCTGCTGTAAAGCGTACAGTCGATGAAAAACGCTCTCGACGGCAGAACGTAACTGACTTGGATACAATTGTCGCACATTTAACGTATTTCGTTCTTTTGAAGCAGTTGATTGGGAAAATCGCCTTGATAAACGAGTTCCCTCCATAACCATCCCCATGACCAGAAATCACAAGATGTCAAGTCTGGTGATCGTGGTGGCCATGCTGTCGGAAATAATCGAATGATTACTCTCTTGTCGGTGAAGTAGTGACGCAATAACTTTTGAACATTTAAACCGATATGAGGTGCTTCATCTTTATAAACCCGATAATTGTGTCATTCTCTATCCAATATGCAATTTAAAGCTACATTAGTGTCAAATATCACCCTAGCGGTGATTTTGAACTAAATTGTTTTATTTAAGAAATCGAAACCTTCATGGTCAGAATTTGAAAAATATCCAATATATCCAATATATAAAATTTTAGTTAGCTTTTAGTATAATATACAGGAAACGAATTTTTAAGACATTCGTGTTACGTTGATATTTCTAAATTGATATATCTAGTCAATGGAGCAATACAAAGTGTTCATGATATATTTCAATTTACTCTTAAACAACATGTTATCTTTAAGTATCATACACTTTTATAAAGATTATAATTATCTGTTGAAATTGGTGACTTGTCGAATTCCAGAAAGACGCAGATGTGTTTGCGGTTTTTCCCAAATAATAAATTCTATCAAAAATAGAATAAAATTGTGTGATAAATCTCGGCGATGCAATTTTAAAAACGATCATTGCAGACAACAAAAGAAAAATCTTGTTTCTTTTGCCATCTAGCTTCTTGGCATCAGGATTTCTCTTTATGTTTTATGTAAAGACTATCTTTAAAATTTCGTCTTCATCCTGCATGTAGTCGAAGGCCTGTTGATAATATAGAAAATAAAATATTAAATTACTGGAACGAGTAAAAAATGAAAGGTACTCAATGACAACGAATTTGACACCTCAAAAAATGCTTATAAGAGACTCATTGTGAGATTTTCATATAAGAATTAGAAAAGCAGTTATTCTATAGACATTGTCTCTATATAAATTTTTCAATGTCTTCTGATTAATAGACGAATCTAAAATATAACATATATTTCCCCCTCTTAAATCTTTCTAGCAATAAACATTCATATACATGTATATGTTTTTTTTTTTGAGATAGCAAGGCTTCATCAAACGCACCCGCAATACGCCGCGATGAATAATGGTAACGTATGGGAATGCTTTTAAGATGCAAGCGCTGCTTTGCCAGAACGAATAAACTGCCTTTCTCAATTTTCCGAACTGACAAAATGAGAAATGGTTCATTATACTGAATGGGAGGGGGAAATATTCCGGGCGTAGACATTAATCTCTTTTAGACCTAATTGAACAAGCGCCACGTCAAACGTTCGGTTTTGCTACAACAGGAAAATGTTGTCGAGCACAATTTGAACAAGAAATGTTTCTCAATTTCGAAAAACCTTTGCGGTTCCAATAAATTGCGGATGTGAAGGCAAATGTAATTTTCTTTTCCTCTAAATGAGCTGACCGACGCATTCTCCTGAGGTTTTTCGAATCGCTGTAGATGAGCGGAACAATGCGCAAGTAACAACAGCAATTTTTCTTTAAAAATCTGCCCATTTAATAATACACTTGGGTTGAAAGATAGCGAGATATAATAAAAAGGATTTAACAATAACAGTCAAAGAATTTTATGGCATATACAGCAAACATTAATAGTTAATCTAAACTTGATTTCTTATTTGTTTAGCTTCAGTCATTTTTGCCTGATTTCATGGAAAACATCAACCGCAGCGATCCTAAAATTTAAAAATTAAATTTATAACTATATAGATATTATGTAATTCCAAACATGAAGTGTCTTTTGGGAACTGTTTAATTTCCGACGTTTCTATTCATAACATTAGGCAGACAAAATAGAAAATTACGAAATGAAGTCTAATAATCAGAATATCGAACGAAAGTCTAATACAGGCTAATTATCAAAAGAAACCACAACTAAAGCTCAGATCTTTAAAAATAATAAGCATATCTGCACTAAACTATTTGTACATGATTTACTGTATAACTCGGAACGTTTTACTGGACTTGATATTCCAATTTAATGAAGTTCGTTTGCTTCATTATGAAAGAATCCTTTCGAATGTTACAAAAATTTTTACAATTCCGCAATGATTCTAAGAAATGAGATGTAATTTATGATATTTTAAACACTTTACATGACTCATGGAAAACTTTAACAAGGCAACCCTCTCTAGTCCCTTAACTTTACTCTCTCACCATTGATTGTAGAAGGTCAAAGGTGACCGAGATCTATATTTTAACATTGGACTAATATAAAAACGGTTGTTTTCTCTTCACAACAACGTTTTTGGGATGCATTCATAGCTAGAAGTGCAAATCACGATGTGATGCCTGCTCATTACTGGAATAGAAACCGAAATCACGAAGATATTTGTAAACATACAGAGAAATTTTGAAAATTGTTTCTATTCAAGTAAACGCCATTTACTTTTTAGTCTTTGAAGTGTTAAATCTTCGCAAATTGATATTTAAAATTTTGAACAGCTGCATAAAACCAAGTGCGACGTGAATTATTACTTTGATTTTGGAAACTAAGAATGTTTTTGCTTATCATGTTTTTTATTTTTATTAAAAATTTATAGTTAAAATTATAATTAGCGATTTTCATGCTAAAATTCTTCTGGTTTGTATAATGTTTACTATAGAAAAATTACTGATTTAACCCAGCGTAACTCAAAGGATTGCCACACATCTAGAAATCTATTTTGTTCTTTCTGCAATCTTATGCGTCTTCAAATTAATTTTCTTAGATCTGACGTTAAAATTTTATATCTGGTTTAAGACCGTTGCGGTTTCAGACCTATTATATACCCATCTGGTATATTCTATATAGACGTTGCATTATACCCACTTCTACATTCGTGTGACTTTTTTATATGATTTGCAAGAGAATTTCTGCGTTATAACAAGAACCAGTTGCCTTCTGAAAAAATTAGAAGACTTCTGTCGAGCTCTTAGAGCGCTTCACAGAACAAAGATTACTGCATAACTTTGATAAACATTGGATCCGGAATTAATACAGGAAAAGAACTGACACCAAAAGAAAAGTGACATGAAAATAGAACTGACACCAAAAGAGAAGTGACATGAAAGTAGAACTGACACCAAAAGAGAACTGTCACTTCTGAAAAAGCCTTACTGTCAAGGGTCGTGTGGCTTGTCCCAGAAGAAAAACTATCAAAAGAGTATGTTTTAATACAAAAATTCTAGACGTTTGTCTGGTTAAATTATGTTGTTTATGTTATATAAGTATCTTGAGAACAAGATTTTGGAAGAGTGAACTCTTTTCTAAACCTATGCAGATCGGCCTCGGTGGCTCAGTGGTTGCGTGATCGCCTCTGATGCCCGAGGACGCGGGTTCGACCCCGGCCGAGGACGACGAGGATTTTTTCAGGGGGAAAATCCTGAGATCACGCACTTCCTTCGGAAGGGAAGTAAAGCCGTTGGTCCCGTGTAGTCGTTTGCCGGCTGCACGTTAAAGAACCCTTGTGAGGCAAAATTTGCGGCCCCTATAACGCCGTCCTGAAATGAAATAACGCAGTTGAAAAGGACGCTAATACCAAACAAAACAAAACCAACTAAACCTATGCAGAATTCACAAGCAATAAGACTTATACAGATCCATTGACAATGAATAATTGATATTGACGAAAGCATTCTTGTCAAGTTCTGTTTACCACTTTTCTTTTATACGTACATTTTATTGGTACAGTCATGAATTTAAGAAATGAAATTTATAATTATGTTTGGGTCTATGTTGCATAAATATAAATAAGAAACTACCTTCTACTTTGCTATAATATGAATTTAACATGTAGACTCGTTTCGGTGTGAGACCATCATCAATTGGAGATTTTAGTTGCCTTTGAAAATGAATAACATCGGTTTTTCTTATATACAATTGGAACTCATGACAATGTCTGCTGAGAGGAAAAAAACTAAAAATTGATATGTAAATTATTCCCATCATTTAAAGGTCCTTTTAATATTTAAAATTGCATTAGAATTTTTTTTCTGTTGAGGAAAAACCGGCTTAAAAGTTTCACGAAATCCTTCATTTTCTAGGACCGCCTTCGAGAGAAATTAGAAACTTTCGAGGAATTTTCTTAAGAACTTGATTACATTCCAATTAACGTTTGAATGATGAAGATTTCAAAAGCCCGGAAGCAATTTCAGAGTGGAGATGACCTTTAATTCCGATGCCATCCGAAAGAGGAAGAAATTTCTGCGAATCGTTTCCTTCGAACGAGCGAACGAACTTTACCTATTTGGTTAATCGTTCAAAATGCAATTGGATTTAGAAGTGATTTTTTTTTCTAAATTTTACAGCAAATGACTTGCGCTTTTTCTGCCAAAGGTTTTACATTAAATAATCGTGACTAAAAGTATTTTCTTAAATATTAAGAATTAATTTACCAATGCTCACTAATTATATATTCGCATTCTATATCCTCTTAATTTCGAAAATGAAACCGAGATTTCACACTTGCTTCATTTGGAATTAAGTGAGAAATGAAGTAATTCTAAATTTATAATTTATTTAATAATTATTGGAAAAGTTTTGAAGACTATGAAAATGCTGAATTTCTTAAAAAAAAAAAAAAAAGGTGTGAACTTCTTCTAGAGCCAATCACCTTCATATTTTCTACATTCATAAAACTTGTATGCGCTTTTTCAAAATGGTAATAAATTATACATCATTTTCAAAAACAAAGTTTAAAAATGTTCTTTTTATTTGAAAATAATGGACTTAATCATGCACTATTTCCTTGCTAACAAAATTGTTAAATGCTTTAACAAACACAGAACACTAACATTATATATGCTAATTCTTAAATGCTAAAAATTTCCACGAAGAAATTTGGAGGATGAATAAAGAAATGGTGCCAAAGATATTTCAGGTTATTGCCTTTACTATTAGATTTAATTATTTGACCGAAAAAAGTGTATTTTTTTGTCGAAGCAAGTGCTTAATAATTGAAAAAACGAGAAGCATCTATTCTTTAATAAGTTTCCACCACGGTCCTTTTGTTAAGTTTCATTTTTATAGATATAATTAGATCATGAGTTTGTATGATAAAAATTGCATTATAAAATAACGCAGTTTTTAACTATGACTCTTATCTAATTATGTAGAATGCACTAGAAAGTTGGGATATTGCGAAGTATAAAATAATTAGTTAAGTCACAGGCTCATTTAAAAAAAAAGGTCTCTTGATCCGATAGTTTCTGAACATGAATGTTATTTCATTCATTGGCACATAGATTGAAACAGCCTCAGAATTCTAAGATATTTGGAAGTTTTGCATCTCAGGTTTTGCCATTTTCTTTCAACTTCTCTCTCTCGCACTGTAAAGAAACATCAAAATTTATTAAAATGTTTCATATCAATTGTTAGAAACTCCTATATTTTCTTTATCAGCAGATGTATAGAAATCCGATACTGAATAACATACTTGATGATTAGAGTAGGTTAGGTTTGGCTAATAGGAAAAATTTCCTTAAAGAATAGCTCAAGATGGGTTAAGCAATTGGTTAGCGCGTCGGCGGCAAGAGCCGAAAGTTCCTGGTCCGAATTCAGGTTGCGAAATTTTCTTTCCTATTTTTCATCAGAAAATTACAGACAGTGCAAATGAGAACCTATGTATCTTACTATGAAAATAAGTATTCATAAAAGAACACCTTTATGCATTTTTAAAGTGCAGATGAAAGTATAAGGTGATCATACAAACACTGCTTGATTTCAAGTAATAATAAAATCAAAATTAATTTAAAAATAATGGCTTCAAATATTAATTCACATAGGTGGCTACAGTTGCATCACCTCGTAAAGTTTCATGAGTATCGTTTGGTATAATATACACTCTATGCGATAATATAGCTCGAACCAGACTCGCGCAAACATATCTAGGGTAATCGAGGTACAGATTCAGTGATGCGTTTCTGCAGATCATCCAGGGTTTACAGATATTGGAGGTACCTGGATGATTTGTAAGAAGGTATTACAGAAGTTTAAGCCACTAGTAGCCATTAATATGTAAGAAAATCCTAAGAAATTTTTATAAATACCTGAAATCAAGGAGTGTTTTTGTGATTGCCTTGTATAGTGGGAGCAAAATAAATAGTTAATATTTTCACTATATTAAGATTTTGTGTTTATTTGATTAAGCTTAGATAATTAAAATATTTAAGATTGTGATCTTTCATATTGGTTGATATCAAATTCAATGGTAAATTCAACTGTATATTTAACCAGATTATACTTAAGCTTGAAAAATTATATCTTTTTTGGGTAATAGATTTACCTAGCTTTAATAAATGTAATCTACTAGTCTACTTAATGAACATCTTAGAAAAGAATGGGTAAATCTTTTTCAATATGTACGTCCAGAAATTGAAGATCTATGAGTGAAAATCTATTTTGTCCCCATGATTTGAGCCCGAGGACGCTTCTTTTCTTGTTCCGGAGCAAACAATATATATGGTTATGGCGATCGCTTTAAATGAGATAAAAAACTCCGAGTGACACTTTGATGTATGTATCACAGATATTATCGGCAATGACTTGGCTGAAGTGCTTGTGAAGCGAGCTCAATGGTGAAACTCAATTTATAGGAAGTTTACAGAGAGTGTTAGAGGAGGCCATTAAACTGATTCAAATCGAACAACCTATATATTACCTTTTTAAGACCAGTTCTAAGTATAATTCTTTCAGTCGTGACAGAACATTAAGAGTGCTTTGTGATTTTGAAATAAACCCTCAATAGTTTTAGTTCAATTTTTCATCTATAAAGTAATCAATGTAACTTTAAATCAGGTTAAAAATAGCTTATTACTAGAAATTTCTATTTAAAGTTTAGAATTTTTAACGGGAACACGTATGATATTAAAGTTTTCACCGTAATGTAGGAGAGCTAATCAAGTAAATGGATTAAAAATTTTTCACCTTATAGTGAATAATGAGGATTGGTGGTATAGGATATGAACTTATTATTTGTTATATGCTATTATAGTTCGTACGCGATGCTTTAATTTTTTTCCTTAAGACATTTATTAAATGTACTACAGAATTAACCAAAAACAATAAAATGGTGTAAAAAAATTCAGTTTGTTTTATGGACTGCATTTTATACCGTTTATACGCTTTATTTTTATGAACCAATATCTACTATGTGTCCGGCATATCTTGATAGAATATCTAAACATATGGGTTGATTTATATATGCGAAATGAAAGATCAACTCGAAGAATTTGCTTACATGTGCAGCTTCAGTTTTGACTCTAACGGCGAATGCTATTTCACGTTGTGATGGCTCTGCATTGAACGCTCGACAATATTCACGATCACCAATTAAGCTTTCGCAAGCCAAGGATCGCATTAGACCTTCCTGTGAGTCGTCCACATCCTGATTGATTGACTGGGGGGAGTTAGCGGCGTGATATTTTCCATCACCGTCACGTGACTAGTTGCACGCGCAACGCGGGTTGTCTCCATATTTTCCAGACTGTTTGAGATACTCTTCAATGAAGTTGCAGCGCTTCCTATTTTTCTTGGAGGTTTTAAAGTTGCAGCTTTTTGGAGTTTGAAACTACACCATGATTTTATACAAACACGTACAGGGTGATTCTCTCGCTAGAGGCCCCAAACGTTTATATATAAACTTGAAAGTTACTTACATTTTGACTTAAAATATTGCATACAAACGCCTTGAACAGTGTACAACTGAACTTTCTCATAACCGATGTTGAAAATGGCCCCACCCATATCCAAACACACTTGTACACGTCTCTGCAAATTCAGGAACACGTTTCCTAAGGTGTCCTAAATTTCAGGGCTGTGATTGTGCGTGGTTTATTTCTGTACACTTTTCCCTTCAATCAGTCCCAAAGAAAGAAATCGGGTGGTGTAATATCTGGAGATCTGGGTGGCCAAAGGCTTCCCGTTGTCTCCAACGTTTTCACTAATTTCTGTATACAGGACTTTGAGGGAACGTACCGCACACCAAACTGAACTTGAAATGCTCGTTGACATGCTTTAAAAGAACCCGTTTGCCAATTTTTACGAACAAGGAACACACGCTGCTCGATTGTGTACATGTTGCTCATGCCGTGATGTTCGGCCAAGATTAGAGACTGTTTTTATGTGTTGCGGAAAAAGATTAATAAAGGTCACTGAGCAGGCCCAAACCTACTGCGAGGGGTGCGCTACAGCTGCACATTGTTCAAGGCGTTTGTAGGCAACATTTAAAGTCAAAATATAAGTAACTTTCAATTTTATAGGTAAAAGTTTCGGGCCTCTAGCGAGAGAATCACCCGCTATTTAAAAAAGAAAACATATAAGCATATAATAATTTGTTTGAGACCAACGGATGTTGGTATATTTGTATGAGATCGATAAACTCCAATACCGTTTGGCCGATCACCACGAAAGTTGGCACATGTAAGTGTATTTTCATGGAGAAGGTTTTTATGCTATCCAGTTTACTTAAAGTCCTCATTTTACTTTAATGTTACTTTATCTCCTGAATAGATGGCACGCAAGAGGATAAATAAAGTCCCGGGTGATGCCGGGTTTACCGCTAGTATATTATAAAATACTATATTTAGTGAATCCAGCCATATGCGATGAAATTGAGCCCATTCGGTTAAGAAACTGCCCAGGTCCGCCGTGCTCATTGCAATGTTGTGGATGGATAAGGCAACAGCACACTCAATGGGTATCGTGTTCCACATCATTTGGTCTGTTTGACATTACATGATGGTAAAATCTGCGAAGCATCCTTCTTTCTATATTCACAAAACCAGAATGGTTCCACTAAACCAGGTTCCTTGAAACCAATTTGGACTATCATTAATTTTACGTTATTTTCATTCATGATACCTCATTCCTAGTCGTTTGATATATTACTTCTGGGGAAAGTGAATGAACTCACTGTTCTAGGATGAAATTGAATTCCAAAATCTAAAGCGATTTTGCACAGTTCACGTAAGATCGTTCTTATCATCGTATTATCGGCGATTTCACGGAATACGCAGCTGATGAGTTCTGTGGGGAATTTCGTCACAACTTGATTTGAACTCTAGGTGGTTTGTACGATATTTTATTCCGATTGACAAACTGGTAAGGATACAAAGTGCTGATTCCGCTTTATTTACATCAAAAATTTTTGGGATTTTGCTAAGAAATGCCCTCACGTCATCGCCGATTATATCCCTTTTGATGACCTCGACATCATTTCCCTTTCCTTTTCAAGAGCTTTCTGCGATGAAAGTAGAGATCTATTTTTGACCGTACGTTCTGGCAGATTTTCCAAAGACATTAATCCTTCGCGGATGACGACTTCCAAGGCCACGTTTTAGCCCATAGGTTCATTGGAGCAGAGTCGGGTGATTTTGCACTTACGTTTGTGAAAGGGATAATGTTGACCCAATTTCGTAGTGGTTCTTGATGAAATATTTGGCGGTTGATTTCGCGATACGGCTGGACGCCTTACCTTATCATTGAGCAAAGTAATATCAATTCGGTACGGTTTCAAAATGTTTTCTTGTGTAGTCTACGTTAAACTTTGCCTTTCCGGAGATGTTGTGAACTTGTCTGCGTACGAAAAGTTTTCCTTCATTGATGATCCGTGTTTGTAGGTCGGCAGAGTCACCTGAACGATAGAATAAGATTTGCTTTTTGTTGCTAAATTCTAGGGTGATGACAAATTTTCATCGGTTAGTTGTTAAATAGTTTCTTACAGCTTCATCTTCCATTTTACTTACTGTTTGTTTGCACTCTGCGATATGTCGAGGGAGAAGTTTATGAACGCGTAGTTTAAATCTCTGTCAAGTCGCGGATCCTTTAATATTATCTTCTTTACTGTCTTTTGAGATATACCAAACTTCTTGGCGATTGCAAAACTACCTTCCAAACTTTACCGACAATGCTGCGGTTAGGCTTTGAAGCGAACTGTAATTTCGAACGCTTAGGAGCAGTAAAACGGCTCTTTGTTCATTCCTTTCCAATACCGCCAATTATACGAAGGACTGTCCTCGCAGAAACATACTATTCAATAGCTTTGAACGGTTCAGGTAATTGGCGAATAGAGTTACTTCTCCTCGGAAAGGGAAATGACGTACCCTTCTAGCCATAAATTAGCCATAAATCTTCCGAGGTCCCATTTTCACTTAGAGTAATCCGATTTAAATAAAATGTTGCGGGATATAGAAAAATCAGTAACGGGCAAATGGCTAAACAAGCAGGATCTTGCTGAAACAGCCATTGCCATAATAACATCTCTTCGTGGTGGACAAGTTTTTGACTGGAGAAATAGACATGGTCATTGCCAACTACAGAGGATTGATTTCAGTCTACTGGCGTAGACGTGATATGCGAACATATATTTATACAATTACGTGTGATTTGCGAGTCCATTACATTTGAATGGCTATAATGTAGTTGTCAATTGCCATATCCACTCCGATTGGTTAACTTAATTACCCATTATTGATTTTTTTGATATTTCCAGAATGATAATTTATTTAACAGTCAGCAGATGAACCATATTTCTACAATTCTTTCACTATATGAATCATAGATAATCAGACATCTTATAATTTCGACCTGGTAGATCTTTTTTGTAAAATAAAAATTGTCAAATGTGTAAGCAACGAAATGATTTGTTTTTATTTGAAAGATTATTTGCGACAGATAATTATTTATCTTTTGAATAGCGGTGCATTTCTTGGAGGCATCCAGTAGTGATGCCTTAGATCTTTGGAGTAAATCTTCTTTGTTCTGAAGCAAAGGGAACCTGGAGCGCTTTTTTATGTCGCTTCTTTTTTCTTCACGCCACTCGGGAATGGTTGCACCGCTCCGTTTCTATTTTTCAAATTCTTGCAGTCGTAAAAATGCGAAGCAAAACAAGGGAATGCAAAATCACTGATCCTGATGGTGAAGCTCAAAGGCGGCTAAAAGTTCCCCCTCCCCGCCTTTCGAAGGTCTCCGAAGCTGAAAAGAAGCTGACGACGCAGAACGGACCTTTTGTCATCCCCGTCATGCCCGCTCGCTTTTCGACACCCTCTGGAGAAGCTAATCCCTTTGCCGCCCTCGTACACCCCCTCCTTCTACCCTTCTTCTACCCTTCCCTTTCTATCCCCCTTTTCTTCTCTTCGACCTCTAAGTCTGTCTCTTTCTGTTTCTCCTTCATTCATTCCTCTTCTATAAAGTTGAGAGAGTATTGACATCAATTTACTAAATATAAAATATAAAGACATCGCTTGATCAACTGTGAAGTGAAGGGTGAAAACTTAAATCAAAAGAAACAAAATTTAACAACTTTCTTCTGCACTAATCTACATATAGTAATGGAATGGATAAAGTGAAATTTTATTTTATTCATTGTCTTATTGGACCTTGCTGCTGAAATTACTTCTGAGTATACTTTCTACAACGTTCCGATAAACAGCTTCCGGTATTTGGTTCCATTCATGCTCCAAGAATTTAGCCGTGTCAACAGTGGATTTCGGACAAGCCTTCTTAGCCCTTACTCGATTCTCCAACTCGTCCCATAAATGTTCGATTGGATTAATGTTATGATTCTGTGCGGGCTACGGAAAGCGATTGACATTCATATTTACGTGCCACTGCCTGTCGGAAGCCAGTAACAGCCCTAGTTACAAAAAAAAAACATTCCCACAGCATTGCCGCACACTAACTCCTGTGAAGAACCTTCAAAATAGTGTGTTCTCTGTTCGTCTGATCAGTTTATAGGTCTGTACAATGAGGGGATTAAAAATTGACTCCTCTTAGATTGAGTCCTTCAATGCCACTCTTTCGCATCATCCCATCAGAGCGAAAGAGGAAAAAGAAACGATTATTACTTAGGAAGCATAAGATCCATTCCATTGTCCAAAATGTCCTTGTAGGCTTCAGAGTTCAAATTATCTTCAACCGCATGTAAAAGTCAAAAGCAATGGCGTGAAAAACATCCTCACACCATTGACTCCACTAACACCAAACTTCACAGATGCAGCAATGCACTTAGGTAAAAGGCACTCTTCGGGCATTCGCCATACCCAAACTCGCCTATCAGACTGGAACAGACTGTAGCGGGATTCCTCGCTTCACAAAATGTTTTTTCACTTTTCGACAGTTCAATGTTGGCGTTCCGCTGAAGTCGGATAGCGTTGTTGCTTGAAGAATATTTGGCTTGGCGTTCTAAATATATCCGCGCACGTCGAGTTCATGCAGTTTCGTACGTAAAGTGATATAATGCACAATGACTCCTGTTGCCTGTTGGAGCTCTTTGTAGATGACCTGTAGAGGTTTCTTGCGATTTTTATGAACCACGTGCTTTAAGATCCGTCGGTAGCAGTCAATGAGTTTTGGGGATCGGCCGACATGGGGCGTGCGTGTTTCGAGGCCTGTAGTTATCCATTCTTCACGATATCAATAATTGAACATGTCTGTAATGATTTTCCCGAAATTTTACTAATAATCATGCCCTCAATGTTGCACCCGATTATAACTCCCCTCTCAAAGTCACTCACAAAAGGAGAAATAGGACGATCTTATTTAAATACCTTATATATTTCTGTCCAGTTTTGTAGTAGAAAGCGGGGAATTCTAACCAAAACTATTTTTGTTGTAACTGCAAAGCTTTAGGCATTTGGTTTTGACGCTTAAAACAAGAGAAACATCCAATGAACTTCTAAGTGAATAAAATATTGACAGGAAATAACATTCACTATCCTACAATAATGGAACGGAAACCTCCTAATATAGAGTAATTCCACTTCCTTTTTCTTATTCCGCAGCCTCTACAGAGTATAAACAGTGTCTAAAGATTGAGAGGCCCGCCTTAAATTTCACAAGTGATGATGAAACTAACAAGCTATATTAAGAACGTTTATAGATTGTTTAGGATAGTAACCGTGTCTCATAATGAAGAAGTCTATGTTAAGTGATCAGATTTCTCTAACATTTTCATATTTTTGTTATGAAATTTTCGTAAAGAACTCGGGAATATCTTCGTATGCTAGTTTGCACTCGCACAAAATCGTCTGTTTTTTAAACTGGAAAACCCTTCTTCATGAATGCTACTACACTTGAACTTATTCATAAAAACGTGCTGCCATACTTGTAGATTTTCTGTATTGTAAGAATGAGATAGTGGGAAACATTCACAAGAGGTTGAAAAAGTTCTGTGGAAATGATACTGTCGATCACAGTACGGTTAGTCGGTAGGCTACAGATTACTTGGTGAAAGGGGGGACGCCATTATTCGAGATTCTCCTCGAATGGTAGACCACACGGCACAAACACCTGACGTTGTGCAGCGCGGTAACAACATGGATTTTAAAGACAGGCGTCGTTTCTCGACTTAGTCGTGTTCCGACTGCATGATGCTTTCCTTTTGCACGATAACGCTTGACCACACTTCAGTGAAAATAAAACAAGGACGAGATAAGAAAACTTGATTGGACAACATTACAACATCCGCCTTACAGCCTTGAACTCGCACCGCTGATTGCCATCTGTTTTAGTAAACTAAAGGAACATCGTGGAACGAGGTTTGAAGATATGACTCCTTTGCGATTGCTTGTCAAACACTAGTTCAGACGCGCGGTTCGGAATTTTACTGTGCAAGCATAGAAGCCTTAGTTCCAAGGTGACTAAGATTAAATGGAGAAGGTGTAAAATAAAAACTGATTACTCTACATTACTTTTGGAGTAGCCCACGTACTTGACACAAAAGTCTTTGCTCTGTATATGTGAATGAAAAATGCAAAACTAACACATGCATATTCATAAAATGTTACTCCTTTTTAACATAGCATTATAATATTGAATCGATATCATGATATTCATACAAACTTGAACGTGAATATTTCATTGTGAAGAAATAGAAATATTTTAAACATATTAAAATAAAAATCTTCCAAAATTTTATTTTTTCTCAAAGATTTTTTTTTAATTTCTGAGTTTCTTATATGTAGCGAAAAATTCAACTGTTTCTTCTACTAATTAATTACCAATCATTATTAATTAAAGAAATTGTTATTTCACATTTTAATTAGGATTTGTTTATGGTTTAAAATTATAAATAATTTTTATGCCATTGACATTTTACCATAGACTTTTGCTTTGTGGCCGTTGTCTTCGCCCGCCTTGTTAGTGAAGCCAGACAAATCTCCTTTTGCTGTCTTTCGTTGCGACAAAGGATTGAAAGGTGGAAAGGATTGACGGGCTTTGCCAAAAGGAAATGTAATCCTTCTCACAATTGAAGGTGCCGGGCAGAACACTCCCCTTTCACCCGATTACTGGGTGTAAAAATAAAAAAAAATTAATTTTAATCTGGATACTCTCCTTTTAATGGGGAAAAATCTTAAATTAAACATATATAAAAAAACCAAAATAAATATAAAGTCACCAATCTTGAAAATCGATGGAAAGAAACTTGTGAATGGAAAGAATCTTGTTTTTTTATATATGTTTAATTTACGGTTTTTCTCCATTAAAAGGAGAATATCCAGATTTAAATTTATCATTAAACACTCCTTCTCCATTAATAATAAAAAAATTAATTAAAAAAATATCAGTAAATAAGAGAATTTTTTTTAAAGTCTAACATAGTTTTGTTATATTTCGTTTATACGAGGGTTGGGGCAAAAGTCATGGCAACTATTTTTTTTCTTGAAGATACCAGTCCGGTTGGAAAATGTGACATATACAGACGAAAGGACAAGGTGTTAACTACATGTGTGGACAATGAATAGCACTGAAATATCGTAACACACTAATTTATTACGGTAGTATACAGGGGCAATATGGCCTTCACGGTGCAAAAGAATAGCAACACAGTACACATAAAGTTGACATGACAAACCTGGGCCTAAAGACCCTCAAAGCAGTCCCCTGCTACTGTCACCACACGCTGCTCATCACTGGTTGACACACGTCCTTGCTGAAACTTCCCTACCCACCGTGCTACTGTACGGTATGGTAGGGCATTATTCCCAAAGGCTTCCACTAATTCACTGTGACATTCCATCGCATTTCTCCCTCGGAGAACGGCTATTTTGATGCAAGCGCGCTGCTCAACACGGGTTACTTCCATCTCGCACGACACTCACCAACTGACTAATTTCACAACCCTCGCTGCGCTACTACCAGCTATCACAGAGCCATCTGTTGTTCTGCATACACACTATGTCTGCAGAACTTCCACACGAAACATATACGTTTGTGATCCGTTCACATATCTACAAGAAAAAAAATAGTTGCCATGACTTATGCACCAACCCTCGTATATTTTAAACATCCTCTATAAACACACATACCAGATTGGAACGTTAATAGTTTAAATGCGAATTAATTCTGATTTAATAAAAAGCATATAAAATGTAGATGCCTTCAATAGGTGAATGAAGAAAACTTTAATATAACATTAACTTGTAACATACGTCGGGGATCAAAACAACAAAGAATGATTCTATGATAATATATGGCCTAGAAAGCGTTGTTATTGAGTTATGTGTTTGTACACTTGAGTGTTTTTGGACGACACTTTTCCACAACGGTGGATCGGGCTTCGAGGACCAGTGCATTGGCCTGCCTAGTCTCCGAATCTTAATCCACTGGACTTTTATCTGGATACATGAAAGTGTGGATTTCTAAGAGCGTAAGAATAACGATACATTGCTCGACTTGAGCATCTCCTGCAGGGAGAGAAATGAATTGTTGTGACAACCTTATCTGTGGTCACTGTAACAATATTTTGTAGTTACTCCTGTCCCATCAATATTTATTGCTGTGGACAAAACTGTTTTGATCAGAGATCAGTTCTCTTTATTAATCTGATTCAGTAAATATGGTTTTCAGACCAATACTCTTTTGTTACTACACTAATACAGCATTGCGAGAGCAACGATTTTTCCATGCATGGATGATGGATATTGATGACATATCAATAGTTTTCTGCTCCTACAGCAATAGAGTTATGGGCTCATTTAGTGTATATTTTCAGTGTTTTGAAAACACAAAAAAAGGAAATAAAATTAATTTTATATATATTACAAATATCAAGTTCATTTCATCAATTAATAATTGTAACGTATATAAATAATTCTATTTCCTTTTTTGTGCATACCATGGTGACAAAAAACGGCTGCTGTCACCAGCATATGCCCTTCAGATAATCAGTACGCACAGGCACCGATGCCTTAAAGAACAAATAGCCTTTAATAAGCTGCGCTACCTAAATAAACATATCGAGAAAAGGAAATTAAATAGACTATTTTTTTTCTATTAATAAAAATTATTTTGGGAAGCATACCTCTTTTCGGGGAGGCACAGCATTCTACTTGCGCTCCTCTGAAATTGATTAACATTAAAATTAACCAGTCAAGAATACAATCTGTTGTTCATCGGAGTCGATTAGTGGAAACTTTTTCTATGAAATTCATTAATTATTTATGAGACTATCCGAATAACCCATGAATCATATAGCTAAAATTATCTAAATAGCATAAAAACGGAAATTCTCGAGGTTATGAAACAGCGCTTTTCGCGACATCTAGTGAGTGAAATTTATAACTGTGGTCTGCTAGTAAATGTGACATCGGATTTATGGAACGAATTATAACTAGGGCGGACTGCGACTCGCGAATCGCTTTCTTGACCAATAATTTAGAGCGAACCGTTATTGATTGTTAAGAAAATGACTAACTAAATTCTTTAAATTGATATTAATTTTTATTGTTGAAACAATTTCATTTTAAACTGCGTAATTTGGCAAGTTCTTCACGCCTAACCTTCCACGATGCATGGTTGTTGATATTAATCAACCGCGGCTTTGCAAATGCCGGTTCGATCAATAAACCGTTGATGGTCTTCACTCGTGAAAATGCCACGTACGATAAGTCAAGTCCAAATTCTGAATCACCAATGTCTATGACTGCTTTATCAACAGTGATTCCTTGTGCTTTGTGTCTGGTGATTGCATAGGCTAACTTAAGCGGAAATTGCTTACGCGTACAAGATACTCCTCCTTTTTTGAAGCCAACGGCGATCGGTAAAATGGGAACTGCTTCATTGGTTAATGTTGGTCCAGTATAGGTTGCGAATTTGACGAGAATGCATATCGGCAGTTCATTCAAGTGGTTGCGAGTTTCAGTTGGCGAGTAGACAATGTCGACAACCACACCAAAAAGATATTGTGATTACGCTGTGATTACAGCACTTAGAATTACAATATACACCTCAAAATGTAGATTCAATATTCAAGAATGCAATGAAATCGAAAAAATATCTTTAAAAGTTCTAAGAACTTCGAAATTTGGCCTTAAAAATCGAATGTGCAGAGCAAAATTTGCGAAGGACTTCGCCGTATTTTGTATGTCAAAAATTCTATTTGCACGCGCAATGTTTGTTTACGTTTTTCTCAATGCATTCCTATGGGAACAATTGAAGGGTGATTATTCCTCGATGGTAGGTCGGATTTGAAAAAATTTTTTTTCTTGACCATCACCATGGTCATGCGCATGCACGTGCAAATTTTCATTGTTGTGACTATTACGTGTCAAAAGTTTTATGCGGTCATCGAATTACACTTGTCGACTGTTAACAGAGCTTCGCTTACGCTTCGCTCTAAAAAAACAGGTGATAAAAGTTCTAAGAACTCGATAAAATGGTCTCAAAAATCGATGGTGCAGAAAAAAATTTGCGAAGGGCTTCGCCATATTTTCTATGTTGAAAAATCTATTAGCGCGTGCAATTGTTTGTTTACATTTTTTTCAATGCATTTCAATGGGAACAGCTAAATGGTGATTATTCCTCGATGGCTGAACCGATTTTTAAAATTTTTATTTAGTGACCATCAGGATGGTCATGTCCAGCTGTGTAAAATTTCATTTGTCTATGTTCTCTGGTTCAAAAGTTTTATGCGCACAAAGAATTTTGATTTTCGCCTGATAACAGAGCTTCGCTCTAATAATTTTGATACACCTTCAACAATCCCACCTTTATTGTTTCCAACAAACGAAAACCATTGATAGTTAACATCCAAGATGGAGACAATGAAAGTTGGATTGTTGCTAGCACTCCGATGGTTAGGTGACTTTTCCACTTCCAGACCTCGTTGGCCTCGTTAGAGCGAGTGACGTAACTTCTCGACTAATCAACAAACAGATTATGATCAGCAACTTCCGATATTGCTGCTTGGGCATCCATATATTGATGACAGAACAATATATGAAATCGTCTTCTTCCATCAATATTGGTGCTGCATCAATATTTAGTTGACGCTACATAAAAAAACTAGATATTATTAGTGAATTGTAATGGGGACAATTTGATAGTGTAGTAAGATAAAAGTTTATTCATGATGTATCAAATTGTATTTTTGTTTCAACAAACCAGCACTCATCAACTCCCTTATTGTTGCTACATCCAAAGCATTTCTCTCCGTGCGTGATACGGCCAATATATATCCTGTGAATAACAACACTTTGTAGGACGTTATCATTTTTCCTTATAGAAAAGTTTTGTATATCTTTTTGTATAGAATTAAGATTTGAGTAAATCTAATGAAAGACACAAAAGAAGGGTCCGGTAAAGGGTAAAAAGGGTTTGCTGTGTGCTGACGGGTTTTCAAACCGGAAGAATAGCATAAAAGGACTTCTGGTAAAGGGAAGTGGGACGAGAGGCATTATGGCTTCAGAGATGAAACATCAAACATCGTTGAACGCTCTTCTGAAATTTAATATGAATGGAGCAGATGTCCAAGCTGCCACAACTTATTGTTGACGTCCTATTCCAATTGCCAGCATGCTTAGTCACCTTATTACTGTGAATATTCCTTGCACTTTAATCATCAATCCCGCCTTCTCCCTGCAATAACAATCTGATAGTCTGTTTGAAGTCACATTTAGTCCAATTTCAATAAACAGAACGTTGAGTATTTAAACCCCTGTCACAAACTTCTGGTGGTGATTCCCCACAGCGAGATGGAAACAAAAGTTCATATGAACAAGGTTCGGATAACGAACCGTTTATGAGATTTCCGCAGTTAAAATTGAAATTTCAGCAGCTAGTTATTTATAACTAGTTTAGAATACTGAATACGTTTCGCGCTGGATCTTAGCACAGGTGTTTATACGAATACCATTAGCACGAATACAATCTTGTCTTCAAGATGGTGTAGAAACAGAATGCCCGAAAATTTTAAGGGATTTCTCTTCATGCTTATACCAAAAGGCGTGTCACTTCTTGAAATTTCTACGTGTAGGCTGGTATGATTGCAGTGGAATTCCAACAATCTTATGGAAATACGTATCCGATATTTCAAATCTCCTTGTGGATTAGAGATTTCCTCCCTTTTTGGTTAATCTTTCGAGAGACAAGTTCGGAGAATATGGAGGCCAGTCTAAGATACTTATAGCCCTCTTTCTGGTAATACTGGTCATTTGGTATAAAATTCAGGAAGGATCCGACGATAGAGTTTACCATCCTTTCCATCTATTGGGGGGCGGTAATATTTCTCGATCACTAGCCAAATGTGCCCTGTTATATGTAATAACTCCTCAGATCACATTGCAAGGCTGGAGAAAATAAAACTTTTGAGGAATACTTTTAATGGATGTGGCCTTTTACCGTGGTATACAGACATGTTGCGTCGATCTGATTGACTCAAACAGAAGGGAAACTCGTCAATGAATGCCATTGAACTTTCTAAATACCATGGCTACATTAGGAAAAGGCATTAGTCGCATTACTTCAGAGATATACAGAGAACATGTGCCTTCAATTCATTTTCAAGCAAGCTGTTTCAAATGGTTTGTGGTGGTATTCTGCATGTAACTGCTACCTGCACTTTCGTTGCTGTCATTCTTCTATTCTCTATAGTTATTCACATAATCTAACGATCTCTCCGTGCTGTAGTCCATGTGAAAAGACCTGGTCTGTTTGCAACAGAGTTTCTAACTTCATATGTCTACTCTTTATGCATCCATTGTTGTGCATTTAATTTTCTGAGCACTCTGGCTGTACGATCCTCCTACATCCCTCATACAAAGGGGATGACTGAGAGCGCTGGAATGTGGACTTTCCAGTTCTCGAATCTGCCGGATGACGGGTTAGAATATGGAGTGGTGGGCATGGATGCTTATGTTTGTCCCAGGAATGGAGTAAAGATAACAGAGGTCAACACACATTTTGGTATCGGCGATTTTTCAAGTGTTCTTAGGCAGTTTTAGGGTATAGAATTCAAAAATAACTTCATATTTGTTCTATCAGGTATAGTTTTTGAGATATCAACGTCGCAACGTCGCACAATACAGAAATAGCAGTGATCAATGTGGTTTCTGGGTACCCTCCAAACCATCGGCACACAAAATTTCAGACTTCTCGTTTGTCCATTAGTCCATTGCCGTAAGCGTTATGTATAAATTTTACACCCAACGTGTGGTGCCCACGTTTTGTCTTGGTCACCAAGCTTAACGCCAAAATATCCAAGGTACGCTCTTTTTAGATAATTATGGCGCTGATAATCATGGCGTTTTTTTATTAAAATTCGTGGCCATCTATCGGGATAAAACGCCACGAACTTTTTCCCAGACCTATTATATCAACGTCGCACCTCTGTACCATAACAAATAGTAAAAGGGCATTAAGTTAATGGCGCTGTATCTCAAAAATTATAGCTGATAGAGAGAAACTGTTTGGAATCAATATTTGGAATCAATACATCAAATATAATCAAAATCAGTTCTAACATTCCATGCACCAAACAAAAAATTTATTTTGTAGACCTGTTTAATAGGTATATGAAATTGTCTCAGAAATGCAAAAAGATATTAGTCCTGCGAAAACTGATCTAGATGTTGAAGCGCCCAAAAGGGTAACCTCCAACCAACCCACTATGTCATCTTGTCACAGTACCTGCAATATTAAAACATCGTTTTAACAAACAAGTGATATCACTTGCAGTGTATTCAAGTCAAGTGATCCTCATACATACAAAAAAACCCCTTCAGTTGCTGTAACGTTGACAGAAGAGGATGCTGTTGACGGATGAGTTTCTCCGACAATTCCCAAATATGCACTATTGGGTTAAGATCTGGGCTCCGAGCATCTTAACCTGTATGTTTGGTTGTATAACAGTTATTAATCTAACTTATCGAATCGGCATAGGAATAATCTATGCCTAATTTTGTGAGCTTCAGTCAAGGTGTTCATATTGTAACACTTCCTTTTTCTACTGAATCTGCCAATTACATAGCAGAGAACATGTATGGCTTCGCATAGAATATCTGCAAATTTTCGACAAGGGTTATGAAAATGAAAGAAGGCCTTGACTAAATTTAGTATAAAAAACTCATCAGAATTCCTTTACAAACAAAGGCTACAGATAACACAAAACAGTGAAAAACTTCCCCTAAAAAAAAAAAGACAGTTCGTCTCCTCATATTTGCTTTTCCCCCCCGTTGGTTTAAGAGATCAATAGAAGGTGGTCGACCTAAGCTGAAAGGATCTGCTTCACTTCACCCAAGATTTAATGGCTGAACTGAAAATTCCGAACCGACTGTGGGAAGCTTAAATTCATTAATGACTCCTGATAAATGATTGAATCCCATCCCTACTAAGAAGATGGAGTCGGGTGAAAAATTATTCGGAAAAGATCTTTCAGCAACGTTTAAATTATATTTTAAATTTGATGATTAAATTGAGAATATATTTAAATTAACGAGTTTCATCGAAATAAATTGCCATTTTTGGAAAAAGAATTCGCTTTTTTTGTCTGAGTAGACTTGCATTAATTTGATTTTATTTTGATGAATACTGAAGAATATTTATTTTCTTGAATTTGAATAACTTTCTTCCCTTGAAATAAACAAATAAACCTCTCTTAACAAATTGAAAACTCTGAAATAGCAAATAGCCAATTAAAATTTTGCCGAAGTCAATCCTTCGATTAGAGCCGAGAGTCAATGAAAAATAAGCTAGTTTATACAGGTCAACATATACAGATAAAGACCTTTCATTCATGGTGATTAAAAATTTTTCCTATGGATTTAAGGCTAGTTTCTCTGGACGTACTGCAATAAGTTTCTGCTTCTAAGATAGAGAGGCATGCGAAACCACTATTCCACATGTACAATGTTGGTTTCGCTTGTTTCTTTATCTTGTATCCTATTCTCAGAATTTCTGGCATATTGTATTATTTATCTATCAAGTTTTCGTTTCTTCTGATAATACAGCATTTCTTCTTCTTGCAAAGAAGTCTACTATTTGAATCAGTGGATTTTCAATGATTCGTATGCCAATTAACCAATTTATTATTTTAATCTGTATTCTTTGACTTGAATCAAGCTTGTACATGCATTCTTGTGAAGCTTTTTCCTCGGTGATAAGGGTATTGCATACACTTTCACTTTGCCGCCTTTCTGAAACCTGTCAGAGATAGAATTGTTTAGGATCAGAATAGATTGAAATCTGGGAGACCAAAGTCTAAAGAAATGGTTGATGTGTCATTTTATTTTACAACTCATAGTGTTTGACACTTTCAAAATCCCACCACCAGCATGGCAACATCTCAACCATCATAGAGCAGCGGTTTTTACCTTCACATTGGACGATTTTTTTTATATAGCTATGATATTTTATGGACAACATTATCATAAATGATCCAGAGTGTATTCTACTGTAACGATTCTGTCAAGAAAACTTTCCAACTTTAGCCAACAACGTCTTTTGTGCCTTTCTTACTACTTATGAAAATGAGCCAATAAACATATAACGGCAGACAATAAACATATAACGGCAGCAATAAATTTATATATATACGATTAGTTAATTTATGAGAATTTCACTGTTTTGACGGAAGTGGATTACGATTAGAATTTAATCACATATTGGATGTTTGGTAAATGAATATGACTTGAAATTTACTCCTTTATTTTATGTACTGAATATTCTATTGGATCCACTATTAAAATTTTTATAATAATTTTTATAATTTTTTTCTGTTTAAAATTTTATGCTGTTTCGATTTTACTTTCGAAAACAATTATTTAAGTTTTTGCCTGTAAATCTCTCCAAATTTCGTATTAATAGCACTGGTTCTTCAGATTCGTGGTTGCCAAAACCACGCCCAAAAATTCACGCACCAAAAGAATCTTGCAAGAAAGCCCTTTCTCGTATTCTTTGTAAAATGAACTGTCAGTTCGATGATTCATTCATATTACTCTAGCAAAGTAATGAATGGGTTCCAGGAATCCCTTTGGCTTTTTTATTTTCAATTAAATTTATAAAACATTAATTAGATGTACACGCGATACGAGTTGTTTTAAGCATCATAGTTTGATACTTCAGTTTTACGTAGAGAAAAAAAAAGGACAAACAGAATCATCGGCCGAAAACCTATATCAAACAACGACGGGTGCCTTTTTTAAAAAATTATCTTTTCTCAGTGACAGAGTATAAGGAACGTTCAAAAAGAAACGAGCCATAGTCTGGAATGTGCAAACCGGTGACTGAATGGTGATACCTTGCGTGTGTAACAAAAAGTGGTTCCGACTTGAGCGCGGAAGTTCACAGCCCGCCGCTAGCGGTGATGGTGGAAGTCAGGTGACTATAAAAAGGAAGCAGACGCAAGCGTCAATCATCCAACGGTCATTCGCGTTGTATAAGTAGTGAATAAGTGAAATGGAGGCGTCAAAAGAAGATCAAAGAGGTGTTGTTCGTTTTCTGACAGCGGAAGGAGTAGGGGGAACGGACATTCATCGAAGAATGTCACAAGTGTACGGTGACACTGCATGTCCCTTGCAATGGTCAAGGCGTGGCACAAGCGGGAGGTTCAAGTGGTATGTTCTCGGTAACCCTCCATACAGACCAGACCTCTCTCCCCGCGATTATACCATTTTTGGTCCCCTAAAAAAAGGCTCTGAGGGGCAAATGATTCACCTCGGACGACGACGTCAAGCAGTACGTGCGGAACTGGTTCACAACGCAGCCCCGGGAATTTTACGAGATAGGCATTCGCAGTGGGACAAATGCCTCAACAGCCAGGGCCAATACTTCTGACATACAGGTACTGGTTTCTGTTCCTAGGCCTCCGGCTCGTTTCTTTTTGAACGCTCCTTATAAATTATCTTTTCTCAGTGATCAGGTATATTATGGTTCACACTAGCAGAGGTACCCGGCGTTGCCCGGGTTAAATACAGTTGTAGGTAAAGAGATAGATCTCAAAAAATTAAATTATAACTCCCAATTGGTTAAATAATAACTCAATCAATACAACACAGAGCAAAGAGACTATCCATTCTACGAAAAATACGAAAAATAGGAAGCATACCGGGACTTTATCTAAACTCTTCTTGACTTGCCTCACCACTGCGGAGCATCACCAGATACTTTAGACTGCCCTTGACGTAGAAGCTCTTATACCCTGTTGCTCTATTCGAAACTGCCGTTGTTCAGATGTTTCAAATGCCCGTATAGCTTTTTCTGTTTTAGTTGCAGAGTTTCTCTGACCAATACTCGTTCTTTCTCTTTCCTTTTCAGACACATACATTTTTGCCAGTTGTCTGGACGTTTGAGAGCCTTGTTAGCCACTGCTAGTCTAAATAATTTCTTACTCACGTAATCTTACCTCAGACGTACACTTGATGTTGTTGCAATTTCCACTCTTCTCTCGATGTGTTGAAGCAAAACTTGTCCATTCATCACTTTGTGCAGTCTAGCGGTCGCCGATTCTTCTATTTACTTGCTTCCCATCTGCTCAATACATCACGCAGCTAAAGGAGTGCTTCCTCTGTCGTCTTTCCACCCTTTCTCAATAGTCTGCTAACTCTCCATTATCTCCAGTTACTGATCATTTTTAAAGATTTTCAAGAAATTGTTAAGTACTAAGAACTCTCTTTTCTAAGAAAAACCTGAATATGAGGAATTCTATGCATTGTTACAAATTGAAACTTATCCATATTGCATCATCATTTTATGTTCATTGTTATAATTCTTGGAAAGATTGCTTTAACATTACATCATCATTCTGTGCTCATTGTTATTGGTGAATTGCGCGTTGATACCATTGTTGATGCGAACACGATGGGCCTATTGTTGCACAAACTTTGCCTTGCATTGTTGGTCATGAGATATATATTGTTGGTCCATGCAGTGTGTTTGTGAATTGCGTGCTGATACCATTGTTGATACCTATTGTTGTACAAACTTTGCCTTGCCATAACCATGAATATCGATTTTTTATCTGAGGTAGACAGTGACCTTCCTCATGCTTTGAAGGTCAAGTATGCAAAATTTCATCAAGATCGGAATAAAACTGTAGATTTGTATAAAAAAACAAACCCACAAACCCAAACAAACATCCTTCTTTATATATATAGATGATCGTCACGTACAAACACATTGGATAATAACGAACAAACGTATACATAAGTTAGTCGTGCGTCTAAGAGCCATGAACCTTATTGCCATCTAGTAAATTTAGTCGAAGTTTAGCAAAATAAAGAACAAAATTGGATTTTCAAAAAATAAATCTAAAGGATTCTGTTCTGAGATAAAAGACTTATGTTCAGGTCGTATATCAAGTGATGATCATGCACTATTTTGCTTGATGATCATGATTTGTTTATTTTATTTCAGTCAAGATTTGAAGATAAAATCGAATTTGCGTCACAGAAACTTAAGAATCTCATCTGCACACATGATTTCAGAACAAATGGACTAGCCATTTTGAAGGAATCGATGCACAGAGAGAAGGAATCAACGCATACTTGTTCGCACCATCGGTTAACTTGTTATATAGAGATAATATTTAAATAGTGTTTTGGATTTGTAAACGACAATTAATATAAAGAAATAGCCAAAGAATGTTTAAGATTTCGCCCTATAGATTGATTTAGATCAACAATTTCGTTAAGCAAGTGAATAAATTTCATGAATTTTAAGAAGGTATGAAATGTATAGTATATACGACTAAGAACCGATATTTTCCGGAATGCCTTGAAAATTTTCTAGAAATAATTCCATTGATTTTGTGGCGAACTAAAGGTGAAAGAAAATGCGCTGTGCCATTATCACCGGCGCCTCGATCTATCTCTTTGGTGAAAAAGTTTACTGACAATGGCTCTAATGCGATTTAACACTCAAGTAGCGCGAGAAGAAAAATAAGAAATTAATTGCAGAACATCTGTTTCAAAGCTCTTTATTTAATTTTTTCTCTTTGACAACTCCCCTATGTATGTATAGCTAAGAATCGACTTCTCTGTTTCTCTCACTAATGCTGCCAAACGCTTCTATTTGTATTTACAATTTTCTTGATGTTGGAAAGGCGAGTTGTTCCTTTAGGCTCTTATTCGCACTGTTTATCCAGTAGATTTAATGCGGAAAGGGGGGAAAAGGAAGTAGAAAGTGATCGAAGAGAAGGTTACAGCACAGCCCTTGAAGGTAAACACTTCAGGCTTTTTTTACACGCTTTTCTTTAACTTGACATCTCTGTTTGTTTGGGTGGAATTTTGTAATCCATATTAAAGTTACTTCCTATTAACCGACTGACTTGAAATTTTGCACACTTACTTACTCTTGATGACAATACATGAATCAATTAAAAAATCTACTAAATAATTGATTAATTAGTGGCAATTAATTAATTTAATATTTATATGAAGACTTTACCAATTGATGGCGTTAAAGTGTGTTTTTAATTCTAAAATTATTTATACTTTTTTGACTTCCTATTTTTCGATACTTCGAGAAAAGGAGACCAACGGAGTGAATGAAAACTTTCAGTTGAAGATAGAGACATGGGATGTAGAACAAATTACCTGCTTTCATCGATTAGAAATATAAATTTAGTTATTCTTTAGAGGGAGGAATGAGAATAATTCATTAAGAAAACACGTAAAATAAAATGTTCTATGTTTTGCATAAATTTATGTAGACGTTTATAGTTTAAAACTTTTGAGGTATGGAAGTGTGGAAGTAACGTTTTCTTTGGAAGCCCATATTTTAAATTTACAAATAATTGAAATATTTTCATTGAAGTGAGAAAAATTTCTTTCTCTTTTAAATGAGTTAGGATTGTTTCTTATGCGCAATATTAGCAATTTGATCTGGACTTTTTTTTCACAAATCGCACAGTCATTTTTTCGGTGTAGTTTCCCTCTTTCAGAATACGTATACGTGTTCCAACGTTCTGGAAGCTTTCGTATTTCAGTTTCAATGAAATCTATCATTTGACGTCGACACCATTTTAGAAGTGCAGTTTTCATTTCTTCCTTGAACTTACAGCGTTAGAAAGAAATAAGTTTCCCACTTCAGAGGGCTGTGGATGCCTTCTATTGGTCCAAATGGGATAAAGTTTGAACTACATATAATTCAAACGATGCGCTTGACATTTACTAAATAAAAAATGTTAGTGCAAAAATTCACCATAGATGGCGCTCTGACACAAATGGTATTTCTTTGCAACAAAATGGAAAATGTGAAACATCATGTGCGTTACAGCGCATGCTTATTAGGATTAATCTTCAGATAAAAAGACGACGGATTCTGCCCGAGCATTAGTTACTGCCCTGCACATCATGCCTAAGTTGCCCGAAAAAGCGCTACCACAGATTAACGATTACACAGAATGCAATCCGCGAGTTCCATTCGTCAGCGCGCTTGAAGCACGCTTGCAGCAACCTCAGCAATTGGGTTCCAATCGTCAGCAGAAGGCAAGCACGCTTGCAGCCTACTCGCAGCCTGCTAGCACACATTCAACATCACCTCTGAAGTCTGCTTGCGAATTTAGCGCATGTGCAGTAGGATAAAATGGCGAATATCTTGACTGTTCTATGTTAAGTCGATCAAGAGGACAGGCATGCTGAACTTGAGGAACATTTGAAGGATGTAGAGAAGAAGGGCGAGACACAAAAACCCTGGAATACAATAAATAATCAGTAAAAAAAATATTTAACCCTGGAAGCTTCTTTATTTATTATTTTATTTTTGACTTATTTATTTATTTATTTTTTAATTAAATATTTTTTACTGATTATTTATAACTTGAGGAACAAGAATATAGGAACTTGATGAAGGAATTTTCAAGAGCATAATCAAAAAAAAAATTTAATATGGATGTGACGGAGCAGACAACGCAGGCAAAACGTTACACGTTGGGCGATGAGAGGGGGTGTATAAAGCAAAAAAAAAAAAGAAAAAAAAAGCGGGTCAATGAATGAGGGGTAATAAAAGGTCAAGTGAGGAACATATGGAACTGCTTAATCTTATTCATCCCATTTCATCACTTCTCTTCTCTTCTATCTTTTTAAATTAACTATTATCAGGGATGGATGAACACTACCTTCATCCATCCCTGCTATTATTTATTGTATTCCAGGGTTTTCGTGTCTCGTCCTTCTCTCATATATATATCCGTTTATCTTTTTTAAATTAAGAATTCTCATGCTTCCACAGATATTCGGAAGGATTAATACGTAATGCTGTGATTCATGAATATCCCCCTCCTTTACGTTTTATTGAATACCCTCCTTTTGTATGCGAGATAAACAAAAAAATTTTAAGATGGGTGTGAAGGTGCAGACGACACAGGCAAACGCTCAGCAAAACTAAGATACATTCTACCCAGGTACCCAAGTTCCTGCCAAGGTGAGGCAATTTTTTTCTGACCTACGCTTGAGGGCGCTACTGTAGCACGACGTGAGATATTTCCACTTCAATACGTGTATTCCTTCATAGTTTGGTTCACTTTTAGAGCCAAAAATCATGTACTATTGCTGTATCATCAATTACTGGCAATAGAAAGATGCATGGGGAATGTTTTGAAGTGCAGCCCAATTTATGGGGATTTGGTGTTGCTCGTTTTGGAAGAAATCAATAATAAGGATTCCAAATTCCCTATTGGATGCAACACCCACCAAATGACATCTTAAAATTTGTGACAAAATTCTACGTTACCATAAGAATGCATTTTTATATTAGATCTATAAACAGAGGAAACAAACACATTGAAAAACAAAAAAGCCACCGAAAATTGTCAAAATTATAGAAAATAAAATGTTTGAATTGTCACTTGATTTTGTATACAGGGTGTTTCATAATTGGTGTCCCGTCTTTAGGTCCACATAACGGCTCAAGGGAAACAGGTGGGGGGGAAATGAATATGGACACAAACCATACTTATTAGAAAACAGTAGGGCCTACATTTGGAAAATTAATGAGAATGAATGAGACCATTAGCTTTTCAGGGTAACGACTCATTCATTCTCATTCATTTTCAAATATACTGTTTTCTAATAAGTAATAAAGTTCTAATAAGTTTCTAATGAGTTTTTCTGTTTTTGTCTACATTAGCTAGCCATACCTTTCACTTCACCCACTCGATAAAGGGCAGGGGATGAGATTTTTTCACCGGGTTTTTTGCTAAACCCACATTTTGCATGATGCTCTACAACTTTCTAAATAACACATGGGTTCTAACCCCTACCCCTACAAAATTAAAATTTTCAAAATTTACCCCTTCACCCTCCAGGGACGCGAAGTGTTTTTATTCTGAATTAGGGGACATTAAAACCAAATAATTAATATCCATTTTCCACCAATCTGTTCCCCTTAAGTCGTTATTTGGACCTAAAGACGGGACACCAATTATGAAACACCCTGTATATGTTTAGACACCACTTATTTAAAAAATGCAGTAAAATAAAAAAAATAATAAAGAAAATACAAGAGTAAAACATTAAAATAGCATACTCCCCAACGTAAATACACAGTAAGTTCTACCTATATGGCACCGCAGCGCCCTCTGTCACGTGGGAGAAAAACGGTGCCAAACTCGTTTCATGGACAGGGTTGAAGACTTGTGTACCTGGGTAGAATGTATTTTAGCAAAACTTCAGCAGTTGTGTCCCATCAGCTTTCGAGCAAAAACGTCACTTCCTCTAGCGAATCTTCAATTTCCGGTTGCAAGTACGCTGACGAATGGAACTCGCGGAATCCGATGGAGCAAATGGAAACAGGTCACGTGGCTGCGACTCATGCGCCGGCTTTACTTCCCTTCCGAAGGAAGTGCGTGATTTCAGGATTTTCCCCCTGAAAAAATCCTCGTCGTCCTCGGCCAGGGTCGAACCCGCGTCCTTGGGCATCAGAAGCGATCACGTAACCACTGAGCCACCAAGGTCGATACAATGCACAATAGGACTTTTGCATTGACCGTTTTGTTCCATTTCATGCAAACTGGTATTTATCTTTATTTATATTATTTTTATTAGTAATAATTTTAGTATGTTACTATGTGTTCAAAATACTAGTTAAATTTAAAGGAAAAAAAAATTTAAATATATTTTTCCTTTATTTCATCAATAGTCGGGTCGCAACATTTTGCACTCAAAAACGAAGTTATAGTGATTAATTAATAAACAATCGATATATATTTTTAATGATAGTTTGCTTCATTCATTTAGACATAATTGAATGTAGATAAATGTGTTTTTAAGTAAACTAAAAAAAGAACATTTCAAGCGTCAAAGATTTATGTTGAACATGTGTAGAAAATTGAATAGATATCAAACAATAACTTGACTTAAAATTCTTTTTTGACGTAGAACTACGTCTATCAGGGGTGCAGCCGAGGAAAAATTCAGACGCGATTTTTCGTTCAAAAAGTGATGTACATATCTCAGTCTATATCTTTCTATCAATATATCCTACAACTATGGTCATTGTCTCGTTGGAAAGAGGAAGGTTGAGTCTTGAATAATAAGCAAAAATCTCACCAAATGAGCCACGGGGTCAAACGTTACAGCAATTTAAAGTTAAGTGAATTTTATGCTCGCCATCGTAATAACGGAGTGGCGCTGCTGCAGCATATACGTGTGCGGCGTGTATTGGAACTAATTGGAGCTAACCATGGCATACGAGAAAAGGCCTGTGCATTTAATATAAAGAAGGCCTGTGCATTAGGTATAAAAACATGGAAACACGAGCGTTTTAAGATAATATCATGAAATCCTTTCATCTGCCGGCGAAATCAGTACATCATCTATATATATAAAACCGAAAGTCTGTATGTTTGTGTCTTGTAGCTTCAGGCGATCCTATTGGCTAATCGAAAAGGAATTGTTTCGATTGTTACGACAGTATTATTGTTAAACTCAGGATGAGCAGAAGAATTTTAATTGTTGCAATATTTTTATTTGTAATATAAACTTTGGTTAGCAAAGAAATTTTTTCTTCTTTAAAATTTAATATCCTGTCATGGAAAATATGGTTTTTACATTTGAAAAGTAAAATCGTGTATCTGAATATAAAATTATATAATGACTTCTCTGATTTTTGAAATGTCAATTTTCAAATTTTAAAAAAGTATTTTCATTCAGTTATTGCAACTTAATTATTACTTAGAATTTTTATTATTCAACCATTACTTAGAATTTTTATTATTCAACACAGTTTTCAACAGTGGCTTAAAGAATAAAGACAAAGAGCGATTAGATAAATTAGAGATACATACCATACAGTTTACTCCTTTTTGGATAGGTTTACCCAATATTTTGTGAAGTGACCAAACCTAATAACTTTAATGTTACCATAATAACACTTTAGTTCTGAACTTTGTCAATAGATGATACTGCCTTAACTTTAAAATCACAATATAAGAAATAAACTGTGTTTAAAACGCGCTTTAGGTCGTGTCTGCCGAAATTCATCTTAGCGTTATTGTTTGACGCGCCGGACACGTCTGATCTAGGCCCTAAGGGGTTACCTGTCGTATAATTATTGAACGTTATCTTCTGTGTTTTACGGGTTTAGATTTGATTAATTTGCGATGCTATTATTGTTTGGTTTCGTATTGATATTAATACGTTTTGGCTATTCTCACGGACTTCGATTTGACAATCGAACAGTGAAGTGTACATTTGTTAGGATGGAACGAAAGCAGCGCTTTCACAAAGCTCATCCAACCAGAATAAACTCCAAATGAAATAAACTGAGGTAGTCAAGAAGCCTAACCAACCCAAGCGGTCTTCCATATTATACAAAAAAGAAAATAAGATTGACGATTGTCAGAAACAAAAAACAAACGAAATAAAAAAAATACAAGGAGAAAGAAGATTATCACATCTTCCAGTAGTCTGGGAAAGAGACGTTGCTAATATCTTCAAAATTGATGTCAAGAACGTGCCTCGGTTTATGATACTTCGTATGCCAGTTCATATTCATTGAGTTCTTCAGTATCCCTTTCACAAGCTTATTGTCGTGAGTCTTCATCTTCTGTATCATAATCAAAAGGAGATCCTGTATAAAAGGAGACTTCGATTTGCTTTGCAATTCGGATTTTATTTTTGCTTTGTGAATTTTGCGAAACTTTTGTCATCTGTTTGTTACTTTTTATATCACAGACCCATTCTTCACAAAATTGTAATGTAATTGAATATAGTAACTTTTTTTTTTTAATTTTGTTCTTTTTTTCGCCAAAAAATGCACACTAACGGTAACCAATAATAACATACAGTAGTAGTTCTACGCCTTAAAAACCCGCGGCTTTGGCAGTCACCAGAGCCTCCGTCAATTTTTTTATTGTTTTACGGTCGCTAAAAGGATTGCTTCTGTCATATCTTAATTTTTAGAATCATTAAAAGTAACATTTTTATGGAACTCTCTAAATATGTATTAATTATTTAATGACATTTTTTTCAGCGGGTGGGGGGTATATTAATAACTCCTAAAGTCCTTATTTTTTCATTTTTGTCACATATTAACATAGTTTGTTAGTTTTACTTTTCGTCATTTTGTATGTATTTTGTTTTGTGCGGCCCATCGTGTGCTTAGTTTTGACCATACAGACTCTCGGTGGTGCTCTGCTTTCTTTTATTGAATAAATAAATAAAACGTGTCATCAGAGTCAAACAAGTTGCGGTCTTTGCAAAAAAAAAAAAAAATACGCTTTAAAAACTCAACTCTGCCGAATTTATTCTGTTTCTTCATTTTTATATAAAAAAAAGTTAAAGGACAAGTAAGAATTAAAAACTAATTTTTGTCAAAATAATCTAGAGAGAAAATAAATAAATGTAGTAATATTAAAAATTACCAAAAATCTCTCTAAATATAAAAAAACTGCGGTTATATCAAAGACAAATGAAAGAACGAGACTGGCAGTGCCCTATTCATTTCGCTGAGCGATACTGGTGCCAGCGGAAGTGCAGCATTCGCCATGTTACGATTGGCAAAAACCTAAAGCGGCATATACACTATATGATCACAAATATCCGGACAAATGCACGTTTGCGCTCTAGCCACGATTTCATGGAAATCAATAGGGCGTTGCACATCCCTTTGCCCGAATCACAGCTTCCACCCTTCGGGGAAGACTTTCCACCAAATGTTGGTAGGTACTTTCCGGAATGTTCCTCCATTCCTCCCGAAGAGCGAGAATCAGTTCAGGTACAGAAGTTGGCCGATGTGATCTGGCCCGCAAGCGTCTTTCCAATTCATCCCACAGACTCTCTATAGGATTGAGGTCGGGACTTTGTGCCGACCAACCCATTTCTTCGACCCCTGAGTCCGCAAACCACTGCTGTACACGCCTCGCTTTGTGGCACGGAGCATTGTCGTGTTGGTAGAGAAATGGCCCGTTTCCGAAAAATTGCCACAACGTTGGAAGTGCACAGTTGTCCAAAACATTCAGATAACGGTCGGAGTTCATGATTCCTTGCACAGGAACGAGCTGGCCCAGTCCGTACCATGAAAATGAGCCCCACACCATGACTCCTCCTCCTCTGAACTTGACTGTGGGCTCTGTGCACTCAGGTAAGAAGCGTTCTCCAGGTATGCACCAAACCCACACTCGTCCATCGGATTGCCAGAGTGTGTAGCGAGATTCGTCTGTCCACATTACACGTTTCCATTGGTCCATTGTCCAGTTTCTATGGGCTTTGCACCACTCCAGACGTCGCTTGGCGTTGACCCTGCTGATGTGGGGCTAGTGGGCAGCAGCACGGCCATGGAATCCCATCGTGTGCAGTTCCCGACTAATTGTCATGGTACTGGCATCATTTGGAGAGGCGTTTTGAAACTCTGTGGCAATTTTTTTTTTTATTATAACTTACAATTTGGCGCTTTAAATTTTTCGCATTTCTGTATTTTTACCTAATCTACAGCAGAAAATTAATACCTTACAAAAACAATGAATTTATTTCTGAAATTTATTTTAAATAGATCAAAATATCTTCCTAACGAATAAAAAAATACCTTAGAAGGATAAAAAATTAACAAAACTATCCTTTTAAATTTTTTTCTTCGATAAAAAAATTTTTAAAGTCCAGGAAAAAATGTTTAAGAGCCCAATTCAAGACGTTTTGCATTAATCTGCTATGGCAGTTTAGTCTGCGGCCCCACTGTACCACTATGGCGCTCAATCGTTTTGATGAGTTATCCTGTTTCCCTTCGCTTAGCATTGATTGTCCCATCTGTGTAATCGTTAATCTGTGGCATTACTGGTAAAATTGTTCTACCAGAATCAGCAGAATGCCTTGCAGCTGTAAAGGAATTCCGTCGTATGAAGCGTACTTTATTAAGTTATTTCACATTGATAAAGCATATGAAATGTGTTTGTGTATTACAGCGCCACCTATCGGCGGATTTTTATACTGAACATTTTTATTAAATAAATGTCAAGCGCATTATTTGTATTATCTGTAGTCCAAATTTTATCTCATTTGGACCAATAGAACGCATTCTCCAGCCCTCTGAAGTGGGAAACTTATTTCTTGCCAACCCTGTATTTGGGCACCTATTGCGTTTTTAGAAGCTGTTAACACTACCAATACTAAAATTATGTGTGAATGCTATTTCATGCACAGTAATTTTCTTCTGTTGCTTCATATGAGCTTATCAACGCTCGAAATGGTCACATTCTTGACTTCAGTTCCTGGTCTTGTTTTATGCAATTCATTCTCCACACAATAGAGACCCAGAGCTTCTAGGCAGTCAAAGAGTAGGGGGTTCCTTTTTGATGATTTAGTATTTCGTCTCTTCCACTACCTCTAATGTAGCTGCCTAATTTGCCTAGATAGAAGTTTTCCACTGCTTCCTTGAAAGATTTGCATCAAGATTCACCGAGAGTTCTTGAAGGCCCCGATGAATTTCAAGCTCGTTTACACCTTCTTTGCACAGAGATTTTATGATAATGCCTTGTTCTACTAAATTAGAAATATCGTCAGAGATGATCTTATTTTAAACAAACACCGGTTATTATAACCAAACAGTCCTTCTTGTCTACTGCTCGCATGACATACAAAAATATATCTGCCATATCAACGAACGTCATCAGCTGTGCGATTTTAAAAAATCGCTCTAATGCAAATTTTGGAAAAATCCTGGAAGTATGCAAAAAGTGACTAGGCTTGCTTTGTGGATCTCGAAAAAATATTTGAAAGAGTTCCTCGGGAGAAGCTCTGGAGAGTGTTGCAGGGTCAAATATGATTTGAATGTCTCTCGTATTCATATGCATTTCTTACAAATTCGACTTACCAATATCTATAGAGGTATGTATTACCTTTTGGTGGTAATGTGGCCCCCTGCTGATGAATTTCGTCTATTAATGCCTTGTAGGAAATAAGTAGAATATCCAATAAAGCAATGACTAGTTAAAGCCGTGCTATCAACGTACGATAGGGACGAAAGTTTTTATTGTAAATGATTTTTGTTTTAATTATTATAGAAATGTGCAAATAAGACTGTGGTTGTAATATACGTAAAACTGATAATGTTCTGTTTTTGACATATTGAAGACAAACTCGCGTTAGCTTTTTTCCTTAGACGCTATTTTTGTTGTTGTGAAACACGATGCTTTCCTTTAATTATGTGTGAATGCTATTTCATGCACAGTAATTTTCTTCTGTTGCTTCATATGAGCTTATCAACGCTCGAAATGGTCACATTCTTGACTTCAGTTCCTGGTCTTGTTTTATGCAATTCATTCTCCACACAATAGAGACCCAGAGCTTCTAGGCAGTCAAAGAGTAGGGGGTTCAGAGCTTCTAGGCAGTCAAAGAACTGCATTGTTTATTTTAGTTCACGGCCAATGTATTTAAAAGTAGGGAACGTTTTCAACCTTTTTCTACCTTGCACCCATAGAAAATATCGCGCTCCCTACAAGATTATTTTTGGTTACTAAAAAAATTAAAAAGTAAACTAAATCATTACACAGTTCCTTGGTGAAATTTTCGAATTCTTAGGAAAGGTGTGTGTGTGTGGGGGAGGGGGGGGGGATGAAGGTATGCAGCCCTGGAAAATAAGGGTCTGAATCCTCCCCGCCCTCTTTCATGAGAATTAGAAAATTCCAACACGCAGGAACTGTGTATGATATCGTTTTTTTTTTAATATTTAGTAACCATCCCTGGAACAATCCGTCATTGATATTATGACTTGTCTGTGCGACATTCTTTTCGCAGGGGTTGTACTAGTTCTCATATAAGAAACATTCAGTCAAGGATAAGTTCGACATGAAGTTTACGTTTATATTTGAATTTTGCATACCAGTGACCTTTTTATTTTATTTTATTTTATTTTATTTTTTTAAGTATTTATTTTATTTTTTTGTTAAAAAAATTTTTTTTTGAGATTAAACAGAACTTTTAACATTTTTTTGAGTTCAAACTTCTGCAAAGACAGCTATTTTTAATATTTAACCTTAGATAACAATTTGTGTTTAAAAAATTCCCGCGAAATCCTGCAAATATGAATTGGTGAAAGATCAGATTAAAAAAATATTACATTCGATTATTTGATTAATATATTTCAGTAATTTTCCAAGTTGAAATCATTGTAAATTATGTATGTCCTGCTTTGAATGATACAATTAAGGCGATTTTTCAATACATTAAAAATATTTTATAAGCTATATAATTTTAAAGTTTCTTTCTGAATTTTAAATGTCCATTTGAAATTCCGAAGTTAAAAATGATGAAAATTCAAACAATTTAAATTAGCATTTTAAGTTCTTTATAAAACGAATTACTTTAAATTATATGTTTTATAAAAACAAGTCAATATTTGAACTTAAGCCTCATTTGCTTCTGTTATGCGTAAAGATTTTTCTATATTAAGTTATAAATATTTTTTTCGCTCGCTTAAGAGTTAGGCGTATATCACACATGTCAAACAAAGCGAAAACTTTCATATAAGGTAGTCCAATAAAATGTTATTTATATTTAGTGAGGTGTTGTTCTCTTACTTGGGATCGATAAAACTATGACAATAAGAGAAGGACAACACAACACAGAAATCAATGCAATATTTACTCCAACCCACTTTCCACGATGAGTATACGTACATCAATGACAACACAATATTACGTTTTATGATGTTAACAGAAAAGATGTACGAGTGCAAACCAAACACGGTGTATACGGTAATTACATTATCAACAGTTTTCATGAAATTTTCAGGGTCTTTTTAATAACTTAGACTGTAAACCCAATAAAAATATAATTATGGAAAGTAAATGAGCGCCTGTCAGTGCACATTAATTTCGCCCATTTTTATTTCTATTAAATGAAATTTGTTGCCAGAGGAAAGAACGTCGAGGAGAGGGCCCTCTCATAGGAAGTCTGCTAATCGCCCTGTGACTTGGGGTAATAAAGGCTAAATTTAAACCCGACCACTGATTGATTCGGGTAATAAAAGCGAGCGATTGGTGTCAAATAACATCCGCCTTTGGGATGGAAACAGTGCCGTAATTAAATCTAGCAAGAGAGAAAGAGAGAGAAAGAGTGAGTGGAGATGAAAATGCGTCGGAATTAAGCGCGGCCCCGTATGGTGAGAGCGCTCGGCATTCTTGTTCATTAAGTTGGAGTGTAGCGCAAATGAAAATGAATAGTTTTCAGAACTAGAAAGATGTGTATTGATAGTTATGCGTAGAAAATAAATATGGAGTATATATCATTCAACATTATTATTTATATTAAAATAAAATTTGAATCTTCTGGCATGAGAATTGCAAAACAATATCAGGAAATATCATATTAAGAATGGAAAATTAATATTTAGAAAGAGTATTGCATTTAATACAAAGCTATAGAGGGTTATTTAAGTTATACGAATTCAAAGGATATCTTTTAAGAAATTTTAACTTAATTACAATAAATTTTACTTTTTTTATTATAGTTTGTAATTATTGTATATTTTGACACTAAAATACCAAGATAGGCATAATAATGCTTTTTGATTTAGTTAATAAGCAACATTACAGATAATTAGCAAAATATTACAAATTTGTTAACTTTATTTAAGTGTATGTCATATTTCGCATTCTTTTATTAGGCTATACTGTTTATGCATTACTGTATGAATAAAATTTCAAGTCAATTACTTTTGATAGGACAAATTCGGTATTTAATACCAGCGGATTATTGGAGAGGAAAATAAAGAACCCTCAATAATTCTTTATAAGTTATCACGAGGAAAGCTCAAATTTCACCTGAAGTTATATTTTTCGTACCGTCTTTTCCTTTTCCGTTTTCTGAAATAGCTAAGAGATATTTTCCTGATCACTGTAGAATTTCATACTGCTAACGTTGGCATACTTAGATATTTCAATAGAATTAATAATTTTTTTTCCTTTAATAAGATGTAAAAAGACTTTCCCAAAGGCAATAGAGAGAAGTAATTAAGTATGGACAATGTTTGCGTTGAAAATCAAATGCAAATGGATCAGGTCTTTCTTATGAAATAATCTTTTTAGTGCATGCACATAAAAGACATTATTTGTGCACGCAAAATGATATAAAACATTCCAAGTACATCTGCATAAAACATGTTTATAAACTTCGGACAAAAACATGTTTATGCCAACCTCACGGAACGTTTTCGACTTAGAGTTATAAGGCTATTTGTACAGTTTTTTAATTGGAAAGTATCCATATATTTTGAAAAAGTGATAATCAGTGTGGGACAGTTCTGAAAATGCATAACTTTACTTTATCTCTCAGTCTTTATCCATCTAGCAGTTGCCTGTCATAACGAGAAATGATATTTTCATGATTTAGTTTTCAAGAATACTAATTTCTAATGCACAATGTCGACTTTTTAAATAACAATATTCCGTATTATTTGTTTTATTTTTTCCTAAAAAGCTATAATCTGTGGAGCTTGTAAACCTCTTGATTCGCAGTTACCTTCTGATTTTGGAGTAAGACGTGATTTGTCCCTGTCAAGCTAGCATTGTGAAGTACGTTTCCGATGATTGTAGGTATCCATTTTTCATTATATGTGATCAAACGAACCAGAAATGGGCAATTTTTCTATCGAATACTCAGTAATTTGCAGATCTCTAAGCGTTACATTTCTTCCTGTCAAATCATGTGGCACCAATTTATCGAGTTTTTTCTTCTTTGTGGAAACCTTAAGACGCCTGGAAGCTGTGGCTATACTTTTTCCAAGTTCGGCATCAGACACAATGTCGAACATTTACACTACCCTATCAAAAGTCATGGGACACCATCACTTTAATAGAAACACTCAAAAATATGCATATTTTAGTATCATGTTGGTCCACCTTTTGCTGCTATCACAGCTTCTACTGCTGAAGCATACTGTCCACAAGTTTTTGATACGTTTCGACAGGTAATTTTCGCCATTCTGCCATAAGTGTCTTGGACAGTTCGGTCACGGATTTCGGGCATTCCGCACATGCGCGCAATCGACGTTCCAACACGTCCCACAGATGTTCGATGGGATTCAGATCGGGGTTCTGTGCAGGCCAGTCAAGTTCTCGAAACCCCTTTTCATCAAACCATGTGCCTACAGCCCTTGCTTTATGGCAAGGTGCGTTATCGTGCTGAAGCAGGAAAGGGCCATTGCCAAAGTGGTGCCAGAGAGATGGGAGTGCTGCGTTGTCCAGAATATCTTGGTAACACTCTGCGTTTAGATGTCCGTCCACAGAAACGATTGCACGCAACTCATACCATGAAAAGCACCCCCACACCATCACCGACCCTCCGCCGAACTTCACCGCGGGCACAACACAGCTTGGCAGATAACGTTCGCCATATCCAAACCCGTCCATCCGATTGCCATATGGTGTAGCGGGACTTATCACTCCATTCAACCATTCGCCATTGATCCAGAGTCCAATGTCGTCGCTCTTCGCACCATTGCAATCTCCTCGCTGCGTTGCTGGTGCTGATATGAGGTTTGTGGGCTGCTGCTCTGCCATAAAAACCCATTGCATGCAGTTCCCTGCGAACATTCAGGGTGCTCACAGTTGTTCCCGTCGACTCTATGAACGATCTTGTCATTCCATCAAGCGATGTGTGACAGTTTGCAGTGACAACTTTACGAAGAGCCCTTTGGTCTCTGGCCGACATGAACTTGGGTCTTCCAGTGCTAGGCGGAACACTTGTGGCGCTTTCTCTTTTCATTCCCGGATGACGTTGCGAACGGTCGATTTCGAGATGTTTAGGAGGGTTGACGTCTCTCTAACAGTTTTGCCTGCGAGATGGTACCCAACAATTGTACCTCTTCGGAAGTCTGAAAGCTCTTTTCTTTGAGACATTCTTACAGCATTCACGCAAGCATCATATCATAATAGCATGTTCTCTGTTATGTAGTGCTAGGAAGAATGTTTCCATGCAATTCAGGGCTGTCCCATGACTTTTAATAGGGTAGTGTATATTCCAAGCTCTTATCTTTTGAACAAAAAATTAGAGATATTTTTTAATAACCTTCGGTAGAGCAGAAACCGAGTATCGAATCAAGAGATGTTTTTTTATGGAGACCTATGCGAATCATTTTGTTAATTTGATTGAGAGTACAGATATGAAGCGCATAAGCGAAACCAGCGTCTCATCGTGGCTACAAAAGAAGTATCTTTCACAGTGGAACAGTGGCATTTGTATATCATGTGCAGGGAATACCCAATTTGAATTTACTTGGAAACGTAGACATACGGTATATATCTGGTTCTTTCATTATTGTACAAAATCATGATAAAAGCAAAAAAGCAACCGATGTTAGTTAATTACATATCAACTTCAAAAAATGAACAAAACCATTTTTTCAAAAGCTAAAGCAAATTCAGACTAAATCATCTTCAGTCTTACTTTTTCAAACTTTCTTCAATTGCAATTAATATTAAAAATATACCTATTATTTGATTCTACATCTGTTTCAGCTTCCTTTCATGTAGGTTAATAAATCATAAATTCGATTGATAATAACATTATTAAACCCTCCCTATTCAAATGCGTTCAAAGGAACGAGATCATTAATAGTGACGACTTCAAATTTGGCAATTTTACAAAAGGAGATATTGGCGTAGAAAATCATTCAAGAAAAACGAATTGCATTTAAGCTTGCATTAATGGAACATTTTTACTTCTTGATAGAGTCCTTATGAATAAATCTTTTACATGATCACTTTTATTCTGCTATCATAGAATCCGGTTATTTTTTTCTAGAATATTTTATTCAGAGAAACTTTTTGGAAACTTTTTTTTCCTTCTATGATATCGTCTTAATTCTTGGTATACGCTGAAAGTTTACCAATAATTAAAATAACATTGGAATGTTAATAATTTTTAATCTAAGCTTTCAGTGAAGCAGCTTGCGTTTATGACTTAAATTTTTACTGAACTAAACTAAACTAAACTAAACATGAAAACTACAAATAATTTAATAACATATACATGTATTTCCATATTGTTTATATTCTTTCTCTGTAAAATATTTCTCACGGAGAAATCATTTTCTTAACCTGTTGTAATTACGCTCCATTCTGCTTTCGCAAAATAATTGCTAATTGGAGAGAAAAAGTACATTAAGACTTTTTCGTCGAGTGATTTGGAATTTTTACTTTAATTATAACAGTTTATTTGCTGTGATTAAAATAGAGCGCAATTCAAAGTTTTTCTATGAAGAGCTTGGAGACGCATGTTTGTGGATGTATTGCAATGCGTTTAGATATTTATTGAAAAAAAATACTCTCCATCATTAAAGGTACATGAACGAAATTTTAATAACCTTTTTATGTGACAGAAGGTTTAGAAGAAATCTCTAAAATAGTGCAAAAGTTTCATGTCGATTCATTTTTGCGCAAACTTTATTATATAGCGCTGATTTAATGCTATCATAACTTTTCTCTTGTGTAGGTAATTTCAAAAGAAATTAAGAATCTGACTGTCTTATTATACAGTAATTGGTAAAATAATTCAAACATCCGCATTTTGGCAGAGTTCATTTGGAGTATTCCTGAATGGTATTCCATGTTGTATAAAATGTACATTAATGTTGTTCGTGATTTGTATTTTTCTATTTCTCGACATATCTCAGGTATGTACGTCTATTTAGGCCTATTAGGTATAAAGGGGATTTCTTCCCCTTATTAATAAACGGAATGTGAACTTTGGCCGGTGTTCGAGTTGCTCAGGAATAGAACAGCTATATTACTCAATAGAAAAAAACGCTTAAGTAAGACAGTTTGTTGATCTGTAGTTTCAAATGAAAACTGCATCCTTCATGTCCAGAGCAGTGGAAGAAGAATAAAACAAGTCCATTTGTCGATGAATTTATTGACTATATCGGCCGAAAATGAGTCTCTATGGATTAATCTTTCGCTTGCGGTGGCCTGATGTAAGTGATTATTCGTTTCACGTTTATTCCCTCCTCCCTCCAATATTTCACGATAGACTTAAAAACTGAATGATTTATAAACGGTCCGTCCCATACCATTCCTTTGTATTGGGAAAATTTTAGTGTCGAGCAATTTGTCATAGAACTATATATTTTTAAAAAAGATCAATCTTGTCTTCGATTTTCAAAGGAAAAGAAAACTTGAAATTGTCTGTCTTATATTCAAATCATGTCTTTCTGTTTACGTGTATGATGGTTATTTATATCATCAGAAATCCTAGTTTATAATATCTAGTTTTGTAAATATATAAAATTTACAGCCGTTAATTCCTGTGAAATTTTTTTTGTAAAAATATTTGTCACCAAAATTAAAAACAATAATTTTATGGATCAATTCCAGCATTCATGAAAAATATATACGAGAAATAAATTCCTGTTACATAAACATGTTACACAATTAAATATAAATGATGAAAATCTTTAAAATATGAAAAAAGGTTGCCTGTATATAAGTCGTCTTTTAAAATCTCATATTATCACTTTCAGGATAATTTTTCGATATCCTCTTTGCTTTGAAAAAAGATAGCCTCTATCCGAAACGTCAGCTTTTTTTCAGGGTCTTACCAGGCTGAGTTCAATTCTCATTTTTTATTTTATTCCAGGGTTTTGTGTCTCGTCCTTCATTTCTTCTACATTTAAAATATGAAAGAAGACAAAAGTATGAAAATTGCTCAATAACTAATGCTTCATATTTCTTTCTCAGGCATGAAAAATTGTAAAAAAAAATATGAACTATTTCAGGCTTCCAGCTTGAAGGCTCCCCCTTTTGTGAATGGAATTCCACGGCATTCAGACAAGATAGCGCAACTATAGTAATCTGTGAATGATTCTCATTACAAAAAATAAGTTGTTACTGAATGCTTGGTTGCTGAGAAAGCAGCTGTGGTGAATATTCAAAAACGTGTGATCTGTGGAAATTCTTGAATCAATAGGATCAATAAAAAATTTCTGCTATTGATGGGCAAAGAATTTGAAGCTTCAGGAAGTGGAGAGAAAAAGTTGCATGATTGGCCACAACTATGGGCATCCTGCCATAGCCAATTAGCCTAGACATGAGAACCGGTACATCGCAAGTTCATAATTGGACCTTGTATGCACACCCTTAAAACAGAAATTCGGAGAAGTAATTGTGTTGAGGTGTGCTCCTCACTCTCCTTATTGTGCCGACTGGCTCTCTCTGGTCCACGTAAAGATGCATGCCGTAGGACGAAGTTTGAAAGTAATGAGCACGTGATTTATGCAGTAAAAAAACAAGAGTTGGCACAGGCAAAGCATATATGCATTTGTTTAATACAGGGTTTAGGCCGTAAAAGTGGAGATTATGTGGGAAAATAGTAGGAGAAGGCGGGTCTAGAAATTTGGCGTCGACTACTATGGTCATTTTGCGCCTTTTTACACAAGTTTTATCTGTACGCAGCCCGGGACAAACACAAACATCCATGCCCACGGCGGGGTTCGAACCCACGGCCAGGCGGACTCGAGAACTAGAAAGCCTACGCCCTAGCCGTCTCGGCCACCTGGCCGGCCAGGGGAAGACGGGGCAGAATGGATATATATCTAAACAGGATATTTTATTTTCTTAACTTTTGGGAATATATAGCGCCACGACCAATAAATAATTCAACTATACGTCACTGCTCGAATGTTGACTCTAAAGCAATTAATGTTAACACTATATTTCGGTTCACGTAAAGAAAAAACAGATTTGGATTATCTAGGCTGTTTTTCAGTGCCTTTTCACCAGCTTTCTGGAATGGACTGTGTTTGGAATTAAGCAACTGCAGCAACAACTTGACTAAATAATTGGCAAAATAAAACTTAATTGGCCAAATTAAATTTAGCTTAATTTACCTGCATGTTTAGCTTAATGGAGACAAGTAACATGGGGATGGATCGGGCAAAGTGGATCAGTGATTCGTTTTGCTCCATGGTTGTTTATTGGTTTCTTTAATTTATATTTATTACTAATTTTTTATTGTTATTTTCTTTTTATTTATTATAGGTTAATGCTCTTTGCCCCCTCAAATTGTAAAAACTCCATACCACTTCAAGCCCTACGTGAACTTCTGTTCCACTTTCAGAAATAAGAGCACTGCCTAAACCACTTTTGAAAATTTTACAGAAAAGAAAACGCCATGCTAAATACTCAAAAATGCTCAGTACTTTTGCCTTATTTGCGGCGGGGAGTATGTAAACCCGCCAAGAAGAGTGGATCCAGTGTAGTATTGCCTATTATGGGCCCTTTTTAGGCAGTTCTTATAAAGGGTTAGGTCAATACAATTGTCATACGTGTTCGTGAACGCATTTTTATTTTGTTTTTTTATTATTATTTTTTAGTAGTTTGGGTTTTTAAACTCATGTAAATTGTATTTATTAGTCTGTTTTCAGTATATTTCAACTGTATGAACATTGATCCTTTTTGCCCCGTTCTCTAATCCATTTTACCCTGTAATGGGATTTAATGGATTTTTTTTTTTTTTTGCACATTTTCTGTATTGCCTAATTAACAAAGTTTTGTACTATAATCGAAGGGTGTATAGTATCTGCATTGGCCTTAAGAGTTTATAATCCAAGGCACCTTCAAATTGAAAATATTTTCATGTTGTGATGGTAGTTTGAAATTAAATAATTCGCGTTGTCCCGCCTTCCGTTATGTGTAAAACATATCTTATGAGGAATTTTCATCCTATTTCATTAGTTTCCGAGGAAAACAACGTTAGATATGACTTAATAAGCAACAGTGTTTTATTAATAGAACCTGAAAATACAGCCATTTTCACGAGATGAATAAGATTTTGCTTGGCCTGAAATAAAAATTATGTGCTTTAAAAGTTTTTCCACTTCTTTGAGTTAAATTCTAATTTCCGTTAGTCGCAGGCCGGATATTCAAGAGTTACCTGCATTGCGTAACGTGTTTTAAAGAATCACAGGTAACATCAAACTTTTCGAATTCCGTCAGTATTTTAAGCAAATAAAAAAACTCATGCAATGTACTGCATGAATGAGTAGCAGCGACTGCCGTTATTTAACGATTGTACCCCCCCCCCCTTTCCTCCGTATCACGGGGAGAGGGGGGTTATGTGTGTGCTAGAGGGCGGTGGTGGGAGTGTAGGGAAGCCCATCAACAAGATTAAGAGCACGCGCCAGGCTTTTATAATTCATATGCCGACGAATTCCTCCCACCCTCGCTATCCTCTGCCCTAATGCATTAGCATGCGATTGGTCGCCAGGGAGAATCCTCTCCAGGGAATTTTATCGGCAATTGTAGAGTTGGGTCTGGCCACTCGTTATTATCGGATTTGCATTAACTCTGAATTTATTATCACGATTTTGTCGCAGATTAAAGCGCCTGTTCTTCTCTTGGTCAAACACTCGCTCCTCCTTCCTCCTACTGCCCTCCACCGCCGCCTTTTCCCTTTCAAACCATCGTCGCAATCACTTTGTGTACGAGGAAACGTCGATTTTCTTTCGTTGCAAAATGGGTGATGTGATTGAAAAGTGGATTGAGGAAGAAGTGGCCTTCCGGTATTGGATCCGATTGAAGCTATTCAGGGTACAGTTACCATGGCTATGTTTACCTTTAGCAAAAGAAGTTCACAGGAAATATTAAATGCGCAAATTATCTATTCCGATGTCATATAAAGTTCGGTATTCGATAACAGACGTTTTCTATTCTTATGATTTTATATATGCAAAATTCGGAGAGAGCATGTTGGATTTAACCGATGTTCTACCATTCTTATAGAAGATTGCGGAAAGGGATTTATTTAAGAACGTAGGAAGGGCTAAATTCGTTAAAAATTTTTAAATAAATCAGACTAAAAAATTTTTCATCTTAAATTTTATCAATTCTTATAAACTAGCAGTAAAAGCTTTTGAGTTCACCATTCTAGCACAGTCATTTGAAATTAGGTGCTATACAGCCTCGAATATCCGGTCATCTAAGTGTTGAAAAGTCTCATAGATTTTATAATATATAGGGTGATTCAGTCAATTTCTGACCATTTCAGTACTATGATTTATTGACCCATTAATGTTTACAAACTTAGCATTTCAGTATGATATTTTAGGCAGTTCGAAGTTTTTATTCCCGTTGAAAAGTATTGATGATATGCTCAATGTGGCCACCACGAACTTTTTGAACTGCTCGCAGCCGAATGGTGAAGTTGTTCATAACTCTATCCAGGATTTCTGCATCCACAAGGGTGCAGCAGTCGACGATGCTTTGTCGTAGCTGGTCTAGGGTTCTTGGTGCTGTAGTGAACACACAGTCTTAAAGGAACCCCCAGAGATAAAAATCACATGGGTTTAGGTCAGGACTCGTAGGGGGCCAAAGAAAGCCATCTCCGAATCGATCTGTAAACCTGTTTGAAATGACACGATTTCCGAATTTCTGATTGAGAAAGTCTAGCACTTCATTAGTGGTGTGAGGCCTAGCCCCATCCTGTTGAAACCATTGATGTCGAAGGCGGTATACGCCTCCTTCGCAGTTCGGGATGAAGAAGGTTTCTAACAAGTTAAGGTAAGCCTGTGACGTTACGGTACCCTCAAAAAAGAACGGACCAATGATGCCTCTTTTGGAAATCGCGCACCAAGCCATAACCTTTCGTGGATGAAGAGGTGACTTATGGATCTCATGAGGGTGCTGGGAACCCCATAAACGAACGCTGTGTTTATTAACGTCGCCTGACAAATGGAAGAAGGCCTCATCTGACACCCACAGGTTGTCCACAATGTCCTGATTGGCTTCCATTTCTGCTCCAAACTCCATCGCAAATTGTTGTCGCTTCTGTCTTCCAGTGTCTGTTAACTCTTGATAAACATGGATCTTATACGATAACAGGTGTAAATCCTTTCTCAAAATGGATAGGATATACGACAGCCCTTCTTCAATGGATAGGCGGCGAACAGATTTTTTGGTAGGGGAATCGACCAACCTTGTGCGAACACTTTCGACAACTTCGGCCGTTCGAACACGAGCTTCGCTCCCGCCTTTTTTCTTGCCTTTAACACATCCAGTGGCACGAAATTGCTTGACAAAATCCATGATTGCTTGCCTGCCTGGTGCGTCTCGATACTTATACTCCTTCCGGAACTTTCTTTGCACGGTTACAGGTGATTTTGTCTCGAAATACCATTCGACAACCTTGCATTTCTGCTCTGTTGATAAAGCGGGCGCCATTTTTCAACAATACGATTTTCATGCAGCGCCGTTGCAACAATACAAACTCCAACTATTTAAAAATTCGATATGGCGCTCATATTCTTTCAATTGTTTATCCCTAATGCACGTCATTCGAGTGAAATGGTCAGAAATTGACTGAATCACCCTGTAGCTTATAAAATCTTTGAATGCGGTTTTTTCTTTACTTATATAAAAACACAATGATTGTAGTAAAATTACAATAGAATATCAAGGAGTAAAAATGTTCCTAAATAACAAGTCGAACCTTTTTTCCACAAAAGGTTAATTAGGCCTTATATATTTGATATGCATATGTCGACTGCAAGGCAACCTTCTTTCAGCAGGAAAAAGTAATTGTACAGAAGCAAATCATATACGTTGTATATGGAGGCAGGAAATACAGAACATAGGGGCCCAATCAAGACCTTACAATTATAACATACATAAATGAAAAACAAAACCTTATTAGGTAAGATAAATAAATCTTCGCCAACCAGAAAGATCCATAGGGGCTCGATCCGAATTCGTGAGTTCATTAGTCGGTCTTTTGAAGTTTTCTACGGATTTCAGAAAGTTCAAATGTCTCAAGTGAATATATATACACAGAAAGTTCAAATATCTTTTGTGCCTAACCATGCCTAATAAACCCTTTATGTAAAAGCGGTGGACTTTTTATTCATAAAGTTTAACCTCTACACCCTCACAGGTAATTTTATTTTATTTATGAGTATATATGTAATAGGATAAGTATTTAACTTGCAGAGATATTTGACATATTGGAATGGGTTGCTGAACTGCAATCAGGACTTGGAAACTCGAAATTGTCAACTATCTTATGTGCAAACAATATCCAGTTTCCAACTACTGATTATATTGCAGCAGACTATTCCTATTATTAGAGTACGCTTAGCATAGTCCCATTTTAATTTTTCTGCATTGGTTTAATGATGTACTCATTGGTTGATCTTTATACAGAGTGATTCAGAAGGAGTGTAAAAACTTCGGCTTTTTGACGTAGAACTACGTCTATCAGGGGTGCAGCCGAGGAAAAATTCAGTCGCGGGTTTTCGTTCAAAAAGTGATGCACATATCTCAGTCTATATCTTTCTATCACTATATCCTACAACTATGGTCATTATCTCGTTGGAAAGAGGAAGGTTGAGTCTTGAATAATAAGCAAAATTTTCACTAAATGAACCACTAGGTCAAAAGTTACAGCAAGTTAAATTTAAGTGAATTTTATGCTCGCCATCGTAATAAAGGAGTGGCGCTGCTGCAGCATATACATGTGCGGGGTGTATTGGAACTAATTGGAGCTAACCATGGCTTACGAGAAAAAGGCCTGTGCATTAGGTACAAAAACATGTAAACACGAGCGTTTTAAGATAATATCATGAAATCCTGTCATCTGACGGCGAAATCAGTACATCATCATTTACATAAAATCAGCGACAGTGGACGTTGTCACAACAAAGAAAAAAATCTAATAATGGGTTATTTCCCGGTTATACAAACGGGTGGGTACGCTTCTAGTTTTCTATTAAAAATATGTTGTAAAATAATAAAATATATATTATTTTAAGCAAATTAATTATTTTAAGAAATGAACTTTGAATTTTTGTTAATTTCTTAAAACAAAACAATAAATCTGACTAAAATAATGTATGTTGGTCTTAGTTGTTTGCAAAAATATAAATATATGGGTCTTTAAAACAACAGTGATTTTACAACATAGAGTCGACGCGTTTCTGCCATGGCTTTCTTCAGGACTGTGTGTATAATGATTAAAGAAGCTTAGAAGAACAAAATTGAAATGAAATTGAATATAGTAACTTTTTTTTTAATTTTGTTCTTTTTTTTCGCCAAAAAATACACATAAACGGTAACCAATACAGTAGTAGTCCTACGCCTTAAAAACCCGCGGCTTTGGCCATCACCAGAGCCTCCGTCAATTTTTTTTTTTTATTTTTGCGAGGTCAGGTTGAGCAAAAAATATCGTATTCTAATCGAATACAGAATTACAACAACAAATCAAAGCTTTATTAGCGTAGTAGTAAACTTATACACGTAGTTACTATTAAAAACGCAAAACACAGCTCATTAAAAATTGACAATCACTCCAACGGACAACAGATGCGGCCCATCAAATTCGCAATAGCGATGTCATAGTTGGTGTTTATGAGTCGATGATTCGTAGGTGTCGTGCTTGTATTCAGGCTCAAGGGGCACATTTTGAGCGCTTATTTTATTAATTTTGAGCGCTTTTAAATTAAATGTTAATTATGAGTTTATAAATTATTAAGAAGTGCATAATTAACTGGAAAGCAGAGTATTGTTAATCAGATTAATAATATACCGAGTAATTCAGATGTAGTAGGAAATTTAAAAATGCAATAAATCGAAAATGTATCCAGTAATCTGCTGCGGTTTGCACTGATTCATAATGAGAAAATTTAATACCAAAATAGTTAAATTTCTGATACCAGATTGCAATGTAATGGTCCGAGAGTAACTGAAAGACTATTTAAACAGAGTCCGTGACCGAGCCCCGTTACAAAGTACCTCACTCTACCGTACATTTCAAAATAACGTTGAAATTTAAAATCCCTGGCAGAATTCCTGTTCTTTTAACATTGAAAAGTTTCATTTTAACGTACCTCAAATTAAGTACAGTTCAAAGAAACGTTCTAATTTAACGTTCCCCTCATTCCAACATCATAGGTTGAAAGCTTTGCTCTGATTGAACACTATCTACCATACTTAATAACAAAATTCAAACTCTAGCAGAGAAATCCCAACTGTGCAGAAAGAAAACGTTTAAGATTGGGTAAGATAGCCTGTTGGTGCACAGGACTTTAACATGCTACACCGCATTTAACTTTAACATTTAACTCTTATCAGCGATGGAGGATTTTTGGGAAGGCAAATTTTGCAAGCAAAGCAAACAGCAATTGCAGATTTTCTTAGATTAATCTATATTCGTATCTTATAAAATAATGTATTTTTTATTCTGTACATCTATTATGATTAAAATAAAATGATATTCGTAGTTTTTTCCATACATTTTAAATCTGATATACTTATATTATATACAGTATATTCTAATTTTTACTGTGCACATAAATATTGGAAAGAATCAGTGCTAAGATTTGACATGTAATGATAGCAAACAGCTTGGAATGACGCGTCATGAATGAATATAACGTAAAATTAGTGCCAGTCCAAATTGGTTCAATGGTACGTGATTTAGTGATACCATTATATCGTAGATGTTTCGTTCGGAAGCAGAACTATATTGTATTAGGTCAACACGCCTTGTCAACATGTAAATTTAGAACGTGCATTTCCTTCTCAATTTTAGAATAAACATATTTAAAAGAAAAGAACATAATTTATAATGGAGGTGCATGTATTTGAATAAAAATTTTTTAATGGATTTTTAGCTTTCGGAAGTTGATTACTAACCTAACCTAAAAATTCAGATTAACGTTCAAAATTCCAGTTCCCTTGGTATATCTTAAAACGACGCTTTACTGTAATTATATCGTTGATAGGTAAACTGTTTTATAAGAACTCGTAAAGTAAGTAATCCCATACGGTAGGTACCATCTGGTGGTTGGAGATGTTAATGTCCTGATTTTAAATTTCTTCATTACGAACCAAAAATCTCACTCTGAATAAGTAGCCTCTAATTCTTTTCATTTACTATAATGAAAGCTGTCAGAACTGCCCTCTATGGTGAATAGCTTCGAAAGTAATTATTTCTTAAACGAAAAAACAGAACCAAAATTTTCATTTTCAGTTCTTAGTAAGAAAGAAATCTTTGGTTCAAAATTAGTTCGGACAATGTTCTGATAAGTGCAGAAATCCCTCCATACACTATTTCACAAGTGATTAGCAATATTCATTAATCTGACGTGTTTTAGTTAAATTTTGAGAAATGGAGATTATAAATTTAGAGCGAGCCAGCGATTTTAAAATTAAAAAAACTAAATCTTACTCATTTGATAAACTATGATAAATGAGAAGATTGCTCATTTCGAAAATAAACTACTAAATGGTAAAAGCAGAAATACGATAGAGGACTTAATAGTGCAAACAATATACATAGTGCCCAAAAAGTCTGGTAACATGGCGGCAGATATCTCAAAGCTGCCAGATAGACAAGATCTGATGAGTGTGGTTTATAGGTAATAGGGGGGGGGGGGGGGGGAATTCATTGTCGCACTCAGATTTGACTTTGACCCCTAAATTTAAGGTCATCCATTTGCTAACTCGTAAACTATTAAAGATAGAGAAAAAATTTTGTAATGGTGTTTTGTTAATGTGTACTTACCGTTAACAGAGAGGGAAACACTGATTAATTTAATAATAACGATAATTTAATAACGCAACTAATTGGCTGCTACACTCGGCATAATAACATTTATATGCGTGAAATATAATGGAAAAGTTCATTATAAATTTCATAAAAGTTCATTCAATTGGCTTTATTTTGAATCTGACGAAATAAGGCGGGTAAAGGCGGCAATAACGATAAATCACTGAGTGCCTTGGGCAATCCCTCAGTTTTCAGTAGCGAAGTCCGTTCTGAGGTGACTGTCATAAATAGAAAAGCACAAGCAATTACTTTATTACTACGAATCACCTTCAGAGCCGTTCTTAATGCACTATTTACTATTTCACCGTAAACTACAGTCTAAACTTAATAATATAATGCTTACATCTATTTGGTCTCCGCTCAAGCCAGGAACGGAGCGGCCGCTCGTCACATGACCACGAAAGCCCCCCCGTTACCTGCAAGATTATACGGAATACTGGCGATCAGGGGGGCGAAGCTTACAGCTTTTCCAGTCTTTCAAAATGGCCGCCTAACTGGACCGCTGGTGAAATTCAAACGTGAGCGAGTTGTTGGAAAAGAAATCAGCCAAGTCAACTTTATCTAAGTAAATAATCAAATTAGCAAATACCGAAAGGAAAGAGAGAAACAGACTAAATTTAACATGATTAACTTAAATTATGTTAGCGTAATTAGCGTGATTAAAATATTTTAATTGTTTCAAAAATATAAACAAACAACTGTATTTAACAACACAATTCACATAAGCTTTCCGTCCCTCGGTCCCTCTGTATTGATATAATCAGTTTGTTTCTCATATACATGTACTATTATACAGAATCGTATTTTAACAATTTACACAGTTAATAATCATTACATTGTTGCGGTTTAATTCTAGGGATTATTAAGCAATGTTGACTACCATTATTAATTGACATTGTTAGGGAAATATTGAATGACTAGAAGAGGTACCCGGCGTTGCCCGGGATAATTACACTTGCACAAACTTTTCCTTTCATTGTTAGTCATGAGATATATATTGTTGGTTCATGCAGTGTGTTTGTGAATTGCGTGCTGATACCATTGTTGATACCTATTGTTGTACCAACTTTGCCTTGCATTGTTGGTCATGAGATATTTCTCATTAATATGCCTTGCCATAACCATGAATATCGATTTTTTATCGATATTTATTATTTTTCCGAAATCTGAGGTAGACAGTGACCTTCCTCATGCTTTGAAGGTCATGTATGCGAAATTTTATCAAGATCGGAATAAAACTGTAGATTTGTATAAAAAACGTACACACAGATCCACAGACGCACAGACCCACAGACCCACAGACGCACAGACCCACAAACATCCTTCTTTATATATATAGATTAAGCTGGAGAAGCTTATTTTGCAGCTATGAACATGCAACAAAAATATTTCCCATGTTCATAATCCATTTTGTAAAAATGAGACTGGCGCATTTTCTAAAAAAAATTGTCTAAAGCATTTTCAAATGAGAAACTGAAGTATGTAAAACGCCAAACTAAAATCTCAATGTCATTTGTAAAAATAAAACGATTCTTTCTGTTAATGATGTTGATCTTATGGAGTCCAAAGTAATTAGCTTATAAATTAATAAAAAAAAGTCATGTCCATTAAACATGTGTTTAATTTATTGTATCAGTTAAACTGAAGTTAAAATACAGCCCTAATGTAAAATTTATCAACTGGAAACAAAAAGATAAGCAAAACGCTGATACTACTGAAACATCTAAAGCAAAATCCCAATAGTAGACTAAAGAGTCGTCTGCTATTCTAAACCCATCTTGGCAGCAGCGCAGCCCTGATGAGCACTAAAACCACGCAGACTTGTAGTGGTACGGAGTTTCTACCTCTGGTTTAAGGTAACACATCCATCTCTATGCTGGCGATCCTCTGGACGTCGCTGGCTGCTAGCAGGGCTCCTGTCTTGTCCTCAACGCCCTTGTACGTGGTGGCGTAGAATGTCCTCGATGGTAATCGTGAATCACGCTGCTGTGCTCGTGAGCTCCCTCTCGCTCCGCAGTCGGCCGCTCGCCGTCGTCGTTTGGCGTGGGTTCGTTGCCTCGTCGCTATATCTCCCGTGCTCCGCTTTGTGTCCTTGTGGCTCACGGCGACTTCTTCCGTCGCACGGGGATGAGACTGCTTGGCCGGAGAGTAAGGCAAAGTTCTCCTAGGGCTTCCCTTCCTCCTCATACGTTTTCGAGGCGCAGTTTTATCTCTCCGTCGCCATTCCGCTTTTCCAGCCGCAGCATTTTCCTTCCTCCCGCTCGCAATCGAACCCGAAACTCTTCTCCTCTTTTCTCCTCGTGCCGACATCCCGCGTTTCCGTCTTCGATTTTTCTTCTCGCTCATTGGTCGATATCTTTTGTTCTCAACCAATGAGCAATCGGTGGATCCACAGACTCCAGCGGGGGGGATCGATCGCCGACCACTGTCTTGCTTGCTCCTGGTCGCCTCTGAATTCGTCGACAATTTTCAATTGCTACCCTGTAGAACAACATCACATTAGTCTAAAATCAATTTTTAATCACACCCTTCCCCTTGAAAGAATTTGAGAAAATGGGCAAGAAAGAGTCACTTAAGGTCAGATTGGGCTGAAGTTTCTAACACAATTGCATTGCAGTGAAGCACACATTTGGGAATTTTCTTTTCTTAAGAAATGACATTTTGGACACTCTGTATACTTCAACCAGCGAATCATGAGAACTGTTAATCACTGCAAATTACTATGGAAAACAGCTAGAGTAAAATTTAGCCTCGTACTCATTTGCTGAAAAATGAATCACCGTTTTTTTTTCCAAATTAAAGGACCATTAAAAGGGGATCGTCTTAAAATCGTAAATTACACAAATTATGCCGACTTTAGCAAGTTAATGCTAAAACCCTCTACCTCGGCTGTAGTAGTGCTGCCATTTATTGGCATTTTCGATCATAAAAAGATCACACGAGATATTACGATAGCTTTTACGATAGATTTTAATTTTTAAATAAATATTTTTGATTCCATGTTCATTAAAAAAACATTTCCCCTAAAATTTACTTCAAAAAGTGGAGTCGTCTTCTAATCTAGTCGTCAAGTAAATACGGTACTGTTAAATTGATGCTTTAAAGAGGACCTTTTTTTGCAATTAATGGAAAATTACAAGGAGATACCAGAAAGTAATGCCATTTATTTTTTCAAAGAAAATTACAAAATATATAGTTAAGTAACTAAGTACAGCTGAAACTTCATATCCTTATCTACTGTTCCATATAGGAACCCTGAGAATTTAGGTATTTATCTTAACGCTGCACTAGTTTCAAAATACCCCGCTCATAGAACTCCGTCGGTTTTGAATACAGCCAATAACGCACGGCAGATTTGAGTTCCTTGTCAGTCTCAAACTTTTGACCACCCGAAAATCTCTACATGGGACCAAAGGGGTGGTAGTCCGAGGGCGCTGAATCCGGACTGAAGGCTGGAGCAGACAGTTTTGCTTAGAGACGTTGGCTACATGCAAGTGTGCGTTGTCATGAAGAAGCCGAACATCGTTTCCCCCAAAAAGAGTATCTTGCAGTTTAGTCAACGTTGCACACTAGCTAGCGGCGTTGACGGTGAAGTACAGAATCGTCAATGATGATTTCATTCGTATGATTGTCTAAAATTTCGAGAATAGTTTTCGTCGTTTTCTTTGTATTTTCTTTGTATGTTCAAGGAGTGTTCTTAATGAAATTGGACGTTGAGCTCACGCTGGGTGTCAAAGAGCCTATCCAAGCAGCACGAAACTGCAAGAGAGCTGACAGTGTTTTCGCCTTTCTTACGTGATACAGAGAGGAAAATAATGAAATCTTAACTCGCATTGCCACTTGACACGGGCGATTCCCATGACGTCAAGAGAGCTGCGCTGAATGGTGAGAACCATAGAGAAGAATAGTTAAACTCTCAGCCATCAGATAAAAATAAGTTTTGAACAGAAATCGATTTTTTTTAGATCGAACGTTAATTAATTTCCGAAAACATCTCGTATAACTTCAAAAATAAGATTTGAGTCAAAAAGACGAATGATATTAAATGATTTTTTTTATGCACTTAATGGCCTATTTATTATGATCACCTAAGAGTTTTAAGCAACTTTTGTCGAAGGCGAGACTTATAAAAAAGAGGGCTTACGATTGTAGTAGAAGTGATTTGTTTGTGATATGATATAGTAAACAATGCGATGCGATTTGACAGACTTTGAACATGAGATGATTGTAAGAGCTCGGAGCCATGGAGCGAGTATCAGCGAAGCCGCTGCATTCGTGAAATGTTGTTAAAGTGTTTAAAGGCTGCAATATTAGCCAAAAAGCTCGGTCTCAACGTACAACTTGTGGTCCGCCATCGCAGTGCTCGAGCGGAACGGGGAGTGTTTAGAATTGTAAAAGACAATAGAAAAGGAACAGAACAGCAAATTGCAGCGCATCTTAATCAAGGATCCTCTAAAATGATCTCTGAACGCAGTGTTAGTCGTACATTGCATCATCCTAGTATTAAAGGCAAAAGGCTGTCCAAGGAAGTCTGAGGAGGTGGTCATAATAAATTGGTCACTCGGTGTATAAGCAATGCACACGGTGTACATTTTTTATGTATGTTACAACTTTGAGAATAGTATCTTTTATTTGTTTACGGATTAAGCATCATTCGTTAATTCGGTCAGGGGTCCGGTCTCGCAGTGCCTAGACTAGAATCTACCATAGTAAATTAGTTTGATATAAATAATTCAAAGCAGAGGCTGTTAAATTTAATTGACATATAAAAATTAATCATTACAGCCTGTATTCTTGATAGGACTGTGTTTTATACAAAATATCCTGACGTAAATAATTAGACAATGGCTACCGCATCTTGCAGTTATTACGAAATCTAAGCCCGATTCAGTTCTTGTGGTAAATTTAGCGGTTTTCAAATCGGCAAGTCTCTTTTGCTTTGAACAATGATTTTTTTAGAACGGATCAAATAAAAATGCCGCAGGTAAGGCGTCATTACGACATACGCACAGTGAAACGCATAGTGTGATCCACTTTCTGCTTGAAAACACTATAATATAAATCCTGCACTAGCTCAGATACATGATTGACTCAGTGCTCATTATAGCGAAAATAGATTTCGGAAGAGGCAGATTGTCGATCGATTGGGATGTTAGTTGGATTACTTGGAAGCAAAGTTATACATACATCTTTAATAAAAGACAACTTATTCAAATCCCTTCCCTTGGAGCTTTTTGAGGTTCATTCAGGTTCTTTTTTGATGCACTGCCTTCGATAATGCAGGAACAGATGTTCAAGACGAGCGGTGATCTAGGTGCATTAGAGATGCTTCATTATCTACTTCAGACCTCGAATTCGCACGGAGTGGCTTTCTCGAGAGGCTTGAAAACACTTGAGGCGCATGTGATTCGCTACCAACAACAAACTCCAGTAAGCATGATATAGTAGCTACAGGGCCTTTCTTCTGCGTTGACATCTGTGGCTTAGAGCTATGATGGAACAAATGTTTAGAAGGGTTTGGAGTAGACTGAAAAATACAATATATAGGAATCGTTCAATAAGTAACGAAACTTTTTTTTCATTTGTCAACGTTTGATTTATTGAAGTTTTAATTACGTCACCTAGATCCTGAATTCTTCAGCTACACAATCTATTTTTCGACACAGTCTCTTTATTTTTAAATAGAAGATGGCGTATTCTTCCGTTTTAATCTCTGTCGCAGCTAATCTTCTTGTTCTGACAATGATTTCGTCGACTGCCGTGTTTCCGTAGACATTCCGAAGCGCAAAAATTCAATTACTGCTTTCTACTTCGTTCTTAACTAGCGAAAGTTTATGACACTAGATGAGGTACTCATTAAATATTATATTTTTCCACCAAAAACTGGCCGAGAAAATTCTGTTGCATTACTTATTGAACATACACTAGAAAGGGTTGTTTATTGGCTATACATGAAACTTACTTTATAGTATATCTGTTCACATGGACGGTCTTTGTCTTTTTCTGTGAAAACCTTGAAGTTAGAAATGTTCATTATATACATTCATTATGTACACACACATATGTACTGCTAAAGAAACTAGAAACATCTGTTTAACATTTTATTGGATCACATTTGGCCCGAATTAAACTATATTGTCTCAATAATTAACTTGCAAAAGTAGCTCCGATGTCAGTAGTGGATGCCTCGACGCATCTGCGTAATGGATTGAAAGTTGGGTTTCCGGCCACCGAGTCATAACGAATAGTATTGATGTCAGAGCTGGGTTTTGCACGTTGGGTATTATGGCAGGCTGTATCCATTGTTTCTGCCAAACCCTCTACTAGCGTCAGACCACATAACTTTCTTCCAGTCTTCTCGGCATTCCAGACACCACTGTAGACAAACTTGCCTGTTGTTTGAAGAAATCAAGAAATCGGCAGTTTTCTTACAGGTATGTGACTACCGATTTGGATCTGCTTCAATGATATGTTTGAGAAAGTCTTGCTTAAAATCATTTGGCAGTTATTGCACAGCGGATGTTATGTTTCTCAATAAAAATCTTTTTAAACGACGGCGGTGTCGCTCATAATCGAATGTCTTTGAGTCAAAATTAATTATTTCCAAAGGTTGGATACCCTGGATAGCTAATCATTCGAGAATCCAGTCAGCTGTTTCGTTGTTTCAATCGTGGCTCCATATTGACGAGATCCAACAAAGAGTCCCTTTTCGAATTAGTCATGCTGATGACGTTCTATGATTAGATTCATCCAACTTTTCCTTAAATAAGTGATAAGTACACACTTGAATCAAAGATAAGAAGTACATTGTTAAAGTGCGTTTTTCTGCTGATATTTCTTATGAGTAAAATTTAGACATCAGCTGTTTTATTTCTTGTTAAGAAACAGCATATCATAGTACATTATGTAAATATTATAAATTGTTTAGACAGTTAATAAAACTCAACATATTTTTTGCTATCTTGCAACAGAATAACCTACATGTGAAATTGAAAATGCCGATGGAATTTTTGCCTAAAGGGTTTTCATAACATGTAAATTTAATCCAATATTATTGTGCCTCAGGTGCTGAAGCACTCTATTGATGCTCTACATGTAGGTAGAGAATTAACAAACCTGTGAGTTATTAATATTAGGCTTTAAAGGTACATCGTTATGAGTTTTTGGAAGTTAACTAAGTAACTATTTAACAACTTCTACGTTCGCATTCTTTCAAATGACAGTAGCGGTTTATTTGATGTTTAACACTTGATACTTATTCTTTATTTAAGTGGCCAAAGTTTAATAAGTAACTGTAAAACATAAATATACTTTAAAGGTTAAGCAGAATTTTAATGCGAATTGATAAACAGCTTAAACAACCTATTTCGTTCTTGAAGAAAAAAAAACTATCTATTCTGTAAAATCTAGACAACTCCGATATACTCGCCATATTAAAGTACATTTCTTATCCTTTAAAATAATCAGTATTTGCTCATTATCTTTTCATATTTGGAGCTTTAATTACTTTAAACACTTGGGAAGAATGGATAACTCTTGAGTAAATGGAGAAACTTCGCAAAGAGGTTATTTTTTTTTTTTTATTTTACTTAATCAGTTCTTACTTAATTAATCATTAAACTCTGCAAAAAAAAGCGACTATTTTAAATGCGTAAAAGACTCGATGTTTGTCGCATTATTTTCACTTAAATTCCCGTACCATTAAATCCTTGCATTATTAAAAAAAAAAAAAACAAAAAAAATAAAAAAAAAAGCGAAATTTAGACTGTGCGTCCTTTTTTAAAGTATTTTCGCAACGGAAGGGAGATTAGTTGTTGTATGCTAGCATCATGCCTAGCAGCGCCAGTGCGACACCCTGGAAGCATGCACGATAATGACTGGGAGAGTATTCGCAAAGGTCACCTTGACCCAAACTGACGGGCAAATTTACGGCGAATTGACTCCGTCGATTTTGGAGCATCCAATACTCCCCTTAAAGTCTGCAAAATGTCGCCAAAATTGATTCACACTTTGATCTTCCGACCCACCGCCAAAATTCATCTAAGGGATACCAGTTAGCTGCATGTAGCTTTATAATTAAACCGAGAGGTGTTTTTTTTTTGTCTTTTTTTTTTTACTTCTTAACCTTTATTCTTAAAATTAACAGTGTAAACAATCAATTTTTGTGGCCTTCAGAAACTCTCAAAAGGAGAAAAGGGAATGAAAATTCCGCGACCTGGACTCGAAAATTCCTACCCTTTTCTCTTGTATTTAGGATTTGTTTGAAGAATATCTTCAGTTTATTATTATCTTCTGTTCGAATCTCAAAAGATAGCTTAACAGACTCATGTCCTCTATTACATCGTACGCTACAATGACGTCATGATTCAGAAACTCCAAAAATTTGCATAACTTGCTTTTCTAAATTTATCCTGAAATTTGTATGATATTGCATTTTCTCTGTGATAAAGTGTTTGATCTTCAATTTCTCCTTCTATCTGTAGCAACTTTAACCGTTCACGATTAAATTACTAAATTGATGGCATAACGCTGCGTTTAAGTTGAAAATTGTTTCTAGAAAGCATGCAGCGTAGAAAAAATTCAGTGTGAATTAAACCAAAAATTATTCTTCCTTTGATCCCTAACGCCAAACGTGGCTATGCAAATGAGAAGCGCCTATCATTGGCTTTATTAGCCCGATTTCAGCAGTGTTACTGAAAATTCAGTTATAAATCGATACAACAGCCAAAAATGACCTTTTCTTATTGAAGAAATAATGAATTTTTCATTAGAATGCTTGTAATGGCTGCCTTTTTGGTACTGCATTTTACGTTGAGGAGTATTAAACAACTTACGACGACAAAGTTAGCGTTTTTTACAATATACGGGAAAAACAACATAGGAACTTTAAATTGAATTTAAATCGTATATATACCGCTGGAAAAAGAGGCTATGTTGTTGCTGCGTTTTCAGACAAATTTCCGATATTTGTTAGAATACCTTCTGAGAAGGCTTTTTTAAAACCATGTTCCTATGTTATTGCATAGGGTGCCGCGCTTTTCTATCGCTAGGGCGCATTTCTTAAATTTTTGAACATCCATTATTTTTCAAGAGGGGTTGTGAGTTGTTTACTTGCAGAAGCTCTGACAAGCACATATCGGAGTACGAAAAAAATTTAAATCATTTACCACGTCTTTATATCATTAAACGACGTAGATGAGATAATCTTCAAATGAATTCAAGTAGCCAGTGGTGCGAATCAACAATACCTGACGAATATCATCTTTTTATTTTCCTGCGACATAGCTTTGAATATTCCTTATTATCCTATTCTTAATTATATTTTAGGACGCCTCAGTTTATTAAATGCATGGTTAAGACTTTTAAAGAGAGAATTATGTTGAACCGTAATGTGAACATGGGGAAGAGAAAAAACAAATAAGAATTTCAATTGAAATATTTTTAAAACGTCGCACTATCATGCAATATGTTTAGTTTTTGTGGACTTAGCGCCCATCAGACTTCAGAGTTTGCTCGAAATGAGCCATCAGTGTTCAGCAGTCTGAAAGCGTAGGATAACATGCTGCGCGACTGCACGAATGTCACGAGGATTTAGCAGAGTAACGTAACAAGAGGAGGGAACGATATAAATAAAGTTAGAAAAAATATTTTATTGACTTTATTAAAATATTTTTCTTAAGTAATATAATTGTATTTCAAAGTTCTTGAAATCAAATAAATAAAGTTTTTGCAGTGGAAGTTTATTTAACTTGAAATCAAAGTTCAAATAAATAATAATGCAGTTCCTGGTAAGTACATTAATAGTTCAGGTACGCATCATCCATCTCGGTTAGGTAAGTATGAGTTCGGTAAAGTTTGTTTAAGGTGACGTAATCCGGCAATGACGTAAACAGGTAAGCTGGATGGATGTAGTAGCGGATGGGTCCCTTGACTCCAGTTAACAAGGCCTCGCCTTGGCAAGACGAGCAAGGGCGGATTTCATGTTGGTCGATGAATCCAAGACTCGCTGCGACAGAAGCTTAGTGAGATTGCAGCGGCTGCGGAAGAGGAACGAAGTCGTAGCTGCGATCAAAGATAGACTCTGGATGCTGTATCTGATCTGGAAGATGTCTCGTTGGAGAAACACACACAATTAACTTAGAGGCTCTGACATAAACGAGCATACAACTACTGATGCTCGGCTGTTAAGAACTAGCACACAATTATTTACTGACACTGTTACCACTGAAGCTGGCCTTCACTATAGCACATAGGATGTAAATCACAAATATCAATCATTCTACTCGAAGCACTTTCGCTGACGGATGCTGAGACACACTCATAAATTCATAGACACACACATGAATAAATCTAGCTTAAGCATCACCTGATGATAAGAAAAATTGCACGTGAGACACACATTACTGTAATAACAAAGAATAATAATCACTGACGGATGCTGAGACACACTCATGAATTCATAGACACACGTATGAATAAAACTAGTTTAAGCATCGCCTTGTAATAAGAAATATTACACGTGAGACACACATCACTGTAATAACGGAGAATGATAAATACTAGAGTACACAGCAAAACACAATAACGGCCACTCTGTAGTTTTCTAGACGATTCGCCGTTTATCCCATATCACTGACGTTAAGCATAAACTATGCCCCACGTTCAAATACATGGACGTGGATATTAATACCACTTTACGAAAGTAGACACACACACTTCGTAAATGCACAAAAGTTAACGGAGCTTAACCTAGACGAGCTGACGAAATACGAGCCGACGTTGCGTTGTCGTAACATTCAGTAAATCTGCCTCGTACAGCGTCCGTTGCTTAAATCTACTAATATCGAGTAGTATCAGTTGGTACTCGCATGAAACCTCCAATTTCATTCGTGAAGAACGCTCTTAATGAAAAAGGGAAGACTCCAACTACTTCCTCTCCTTTGCGACAATTAATTACGTCGTACGCAAATAACTAACCATTTGTATAGTTCGTTTTGCAAGGAGGGAATTTGCAGGAAAATTACAGATAGGCGTTCGGTGGCAATGGAGGTGCTCACCTCTTTTAAAAAGTACATAACAGACGGCCTACCGTAATTATGAATTAGTCCCCGACGAAACGAAATGAATTCGGCGTGCGCTGGACTTCTACCATTCGCCGCTGCCTCGTCTCTGTAGGTAACGGGTAGTTCAGCCGCCTGCTTTCCGCTATCGTCTGGAGATCGCTCCTTGTCGAAATCCTGGAGAAGAGTCTCTACGGCCCGTACGGAATTAGTGCTCCATTTCTCGTCCACCGTCTGTCTTCCGAGAGCTGCCTGGCGTTGTCGGAGATGTTGCCGCTTTGCTCGGTCTCGTCCCTCGCCGACCTTATTCTCCTTCTCCCAGTCGACTTCGCTGTCGCCACGGGCATTGCCTGGCTCCGTTGAGAAACGCTTCTTTACGGCGTTTACGTTCTCATGCGCTCGGTCATGGTGGCTTGCGCACCGGCCTTTAATTTTCCTTACAACGAAAATGGCTCGGTCGCCCCGTACGTCCTTTCGTCTCCGTTTCCAAACTCTCCCTCCTTCTCGTGCTCCCCTCGTCCTTCCTCGAGAACTTTTTGGGATGACGTAAATTTTGTCATCGGCGTCATTTTCGTTATCGCTCTTTCCTCTCGCTCGCCTCTGACGCTGCGAAAATCCACGTGACAACGAAGCATCTCCATGGGTATGTCAGATACTTGTCTTGATACACTTCTGTTCAGATCACCGATGTGCGAACTTGTGAACCATGATAAGCCATGCAAATCTTGTGGCCCATAATTTGGACATTATTCTTACCGAATTTAGCACTCCTACTTTAAATAGTTTTCTTCCAGGGTGGGTTAAGTAGGGAAAGTGTAATGATAACCACCGTATAATATTAATTATTGCAGATAACCATGTGTGAAATGGAAAATACCATAACGGCTAATGTTCGGGAATCTTGGGCCGACGTTTCTCTAACCATATACGTGTATTATTGTTCTTACTCTAGAGTTGATAAAAGTGAAGGAAGTCTTCTTTATCTGAATATAAATGCTTTACTCCTATTATTCATTTTGACCAAACAGCCTTTTTAAAAAAGAATCATCCTGAAACCATAAAAACGCAATGAACTGCTGCTCTTAAAAATGGAAAATATGTAATCAATACTAAATGAATCAGAAATCTCTATGTGGCAGAAATAGATTGCGTTTGTCGTCGTTTATAGTGTCATATCGATTACATATTAAATGCTTGTTTCTGAAATGACGTCATTCGCCACGCGCAATTCAACATAAATGACGCCAACCGAAACCTAAAATTCAATGTTTGCAGATTTATATTTAATGCTTCAATTGTCCGCATTGTTCGCCTTCCTTTTTTTTAAAGAATAACGAAATAATTCCCTGGATATAATATGCCTATAAATATTGATAAATATTTTCTTCTAATTCTTCATTGTAATTGTTTACTGTTAAACTGAAAGATTTTTTATCACATTCGAGCAATTTTAAACTTAACGGAAGCGCAAAGTTTCATACAGAAAATAAAAACGGCTCAGAATGGCTTTTGGTTAAAAAAAAAACAACAAAAAAACCCTTCTTTGAAAACGCATGTGCTGTTTATTTATTTTTTTCATTTTTTACTAGAAGCCAGAAACTTCAAAACATTTTTTGCGCTTTCTTTTTATTTTGAGGCGAAGGGTGGAGAAGAAGTAATATCTGTGTCCATCAATCTGTATCTTTTAGCTACTTTAAAAGAAAGAATAAAAATAACAAAGAGAAAAAAAAGACATCTCCAATCTGTAATTTTTTTGTAAAAGAATTCTAGATCCATTAACTGATTTCACGCCTGAGTTCTAGCATTAACGGTTGGATGTTAGCAGAAAACATCCGGGTTTACTGTGTTTTTTTTCCTTCACCGAAATATTTTTTTTGTCTTAAAGATCATTTTAGATTTCAGATTTCATTCAGTACAAATGTTTCGCTTATAACTTTAAAGAAAACCTTTTCTTACAAAGTACTTGGTTTTATAAGAAAGCACTTGAAGAGCTTTTAATGGCCTTATGCTGTCAAACAATTTCTTTTGAACAGTTGTACAAAGATCAGACAATTTCTTTAGATTATTTTTACGAGGATCATTCTAAAAAAATGCACCACATTTTTAACATTCAATTTTTTATTCAGAATCTTGTTATCTACACAGTGTGTATTCATATCTTTTAGGAAGAATAATGTCTATCATTGAGCGAGACCATGTAGGCTTGTTCGTAAAAGTCACCACTCTTAACTCTCAAGACACTCCTCGCAGCTTCAACAAACAAACCGCCTTCTTCCAATACAACTTTCCATCTACCTACTTTAAACAGTTTTGAATATTTCTAAGGTTTCATTCTCGAAACTCAATTAGAGCATGTTGCCTCTGACGGATGCCAAGCGCATACTCATTTAAAATAATGCTGTAGTTGCATCCCTTCTAAAAAGAGGATAAAAGAAATTGAAAAGAAGCGGAAAGGGTGTACTTATCTACACACCATGATGAGTTGCAAAGCTTATATATATATTGGTTAGATTTTTAAAAAAATCCCAATTTTATTAAAGTTGCACACCCGTTCGTTATAATTCAAGTCAATCAGAATCCTTACATCGTTAAAGAGTATGCGGTTCAAATTTGAAAATTGTTACTGAAAGTAAATTGCGTTAAAGTCCTTCACTATTAAGCTTGGTTGCTGCAATCTTCTTTAAAGAATCCTAGAGCATCTACGGTATTTTCTAAACAGATCCTGACCTGCATGTGACCTGTGCAAAAGTTCCACATCTGCTTGTAACGCCATTCTCCATATGTTGTAATAATTTCTCGCGAGGAACTGGAGAAGAAGAGGAAATTGCGATCTTCCACGGTGAGAATGTGCTGAATAACTCAATCGTCAGGGAAGGGACTCCAGGTGACTTTCTTTCTTTCTTCGTGTGTCTTACGGATAAAGGCACAGCACGACGTCATTTCAAGTAGGACAATGAATGCGGGCAAACTTGAAAGTTCTGAAATGCTACTCGCCGTTTTCGAATGCAAACGAGAACACTTGGCGTCGTCCATTTGTCTTCAAAGTCTCTCCATGCGTGCGAGGATTGCCAAGTGGAAGTCTGTTCGCAGAATGAAATTGTACTTGCTTCTTACAGAGGAAAATATTTGACCACATCAGCAACTAGGTTTATAAAGTCAACATATTATATCAATGTATTCAATATCTTTGGAAAATATTTATAATTGATATATAAATTCTTTGTCCCTTGCAAAACAATTTTGCAGTATAAATTTCCATGGATATTATTAAAAGGACTAAAACTATTAAATAATCAAAAAATAAGTAAAAATTAAAATAGGTACATAACTCCTATGTATTCGGGAAGATGGTCAAAAGATAGTTCAGTTAAACCGTTTGGTTCTCCGACCTGGCTCGAAGGTCCGAATTGTTAATTTTAACGCCAAAAAATTATATCAAAAATTCGAAAAAATTAACAACAAAACGACCGACTTCGCAAATCCAATAACGATGTAAAAACGTAATACAGTTAAAAAACAACCTCAAATTATAATATTATAAGCTTGTGTTATATTGTACACCAAACCATTTAAAATTGTCACTGTTACCAAAAAAGTTCCATAACTGCCCCTTCTGTATGTAGGGAAAGCCTAACCTATGACAGCAGGAGTAATGTTCGGCCAACCACTAAAATAAAGCATGTGCTGAAATAAATTACATAAAAGCAGTTTTCCACACATAGTGGCAAAGTTTCATTTGTTTGTTTTCACGCAATAAACGCTTTTTAAACTGTTTAATAAGCTTAATACCATAGATTTTATAAATAAAACTTCTATTTTTTACTTTAACCTTTTATTTCACAATCATATTCGCGTATTTACATTTATGTAAAATAAATAGCGGGATTCGTAGCATTTCAGATTAATTGAAAATAAGAGATTGAGAGACAGTGGCTCCTGTCTACCAGCCCTTCAGCGTACCTGCACAACAGTACGTTATGCAGGGAAAGTCATCTCATTCGTTCGGAAACTTTTGAAACAGACGGTATAAACGCACTTATATAATAAAATTGTAATCAAATAATCTTGAAGTAATATTCAAAACATGACTTCATAATGCTTTAAGTAGTATATGCATCTGTGTTTTCGAACAGTATGAACGTTCATATCCTCTTGATAGAATGGTATCTAAGATTTTCTAAAATGAGAAAATACTGAATTCCTTTCACACACGTTTACGTTTGTTTTAAAATATTTTGGACCCTGTTTAATCATGTTATCAAGAATAAATAAAACTTATAATAATCAAAAATAATAACAAAACCTGTTGTTTACGATTTTGTTATTCTTGTAATCTTTTAATATATATTCAACTAAGTAAAATAATCCATTTATTGCAAAATCAGATTAGATAAACCTGAAAATGTAAAGCTTCTGATTAGATGCTTGACTTTGAAATTCCTTTACTGCAAATTGGCCAGTGGGTCCAGAGGTCCCTGATGTCAAAACAAGAATAAAACTCAAGAAAAGTTTTGATAAATTTAAACCCGAAATATGGTTTTCCACTGCATTATTTCTTCTAGAAGCGTATAGATTTCTTACTCCTGTAGTTAAGAATTTGTTCTGTTATTTACGAAGAAAGCGACTGGTAACTATATTTTTACTGTTGGTACTAAATATTTAGAAGAGGATAAAATAGATATTATGACTTTTGAGTCATTAAAGAATGTCGTTTATAATCTGAAAATCAACTTCTTTCATGGATGTTTGTCGAATCTTATTAAACGTAACATTGCTACCTATTACAAAAAAAAACACAAGGCATCACACACTCAATAGAAAAACAAAGCTTTCTTTTCTCCTGTCATTTCTCTTTGTGCTTCCTTTCATTTTCTTCATGTCGTTGCTGCCGTCACCAGAATCGAACCAAACAAATGACAATCTTCTCTTGATTTTGTCAGGAGATGCCATTCAACAGACAGAGGGAGCCTGAGCAAAATCCGAAGATTGAAGACACCTGCCAGAAATAATGGCAGATATTAGAGAGTCTCGCTCTTTCCTTGTCTGTCTGTCCTGTCTAGTTTTCCCCTACCTTATGCATTATTAATCTGCAATGTATATTTTAATCAGACATAAAAATTTGATATTTTTTTTCTTTTAAATAAACGTTAAAATCTTACACTTAATGAGAAAAATGAATGTAACGAAACATCTGCTTCAGAAAATCAAATAAACAAAAGATAATTCTTTTAATTTATTTTTACTTTTGCTCGTAATATATATTTATTTGACAACGCTAGTAATAATGGCGTAAAAATTGTTTTTTAAATATATATTCATATATAATAATAATGATAATAATGATGATGACGATGAAAAAGTTTTTTTTTTTTAATATTACCCTTACTATGATCGGCATTTTACTTTGCAACGATATCTCTCTAAAAAGGGAAACAGTAAAAGGAGATAAAAAATGTTATATCGCAGGAAATTGAAAGCTCATGGACCTTCTCTTTTTATTTTTTATCGTTGTTTGTTGGAAGTCTTGCTTACGTCTCTATTGGTAAAAGGGAAATCAAGAAGGATTCTTGTTGAAATCCTTGGATTGCCAAGGGCAGTGTAACGACGTGAGCAAATTAGTGGGATGCGGCCATGGCAACCATCTCCGAAGGCTACCTGATGGTTAATCTGTTTGACCTGGTCGCCATGGCGACAGAACCACAGGAAACAACCTCCACCGGCCAAACTATTATTCCGATTCCTTTTCTTCATCTCGAGTCTTCTTCTTCTGTTTGGAACCGAAGGTGGAGATAAGGCACAGCTATTGATACAATAGAGTCGAACAGAAGAAAACGGCCAGATTGGAAGAAGCCATTGTGTTAGACTTATAAAGCAACCAACCCCCACATTCCATTAACAAGACAACTTTTATTTCCCAATGTACTAAACACGATTGCCTTTATTCGAGGGAGGGGGGTGTTTCTGATTTAAAAAAAAGCGTCCACAGAAAATAAAGTGATATTACATTATTAAAGGCAACCACTCCATCCGTATAGAATGCGTTCTGAAATGTCGCAAATTAATGAACGGTTTAATAAATTTTTAAATAAATTTCTTATAGATGGTTACTGAATAATTGAAAATATTTTAAGTCAATTAGCACACTTCCGATATATTCTAAGTAATAATCTAATATAGTAAAAGATTAAGGCGTTCGTATGTGCCTGCGACTAAGGCACTATATAGAGAAAGTATGGACAATTCATTGTTGCAGGCAGCCATTTTGATTCCTATTTCATATGATGATTGCTTCTTGTTTTATTGGTGAAAAATAGGAAAGAAAATTCTACAGACTGGATTCGAACTAAGAACTTCTGAGGTAAGCCCTATGATTAAAACCTCACGGACCTATGTTGAGTTATTCTTTTTGTTTTGCAGCATATTCAAACTTTAGAGGCACATTCCCCTCTAACTTTTGTCAAAAAGGAAGTGCTCAATCTGAATGTTTGAATTTATTGCAAAGCAAAAAGATATCATCATATGAAAGAGGAATGAGATAGGAATCAAAATGGCTGTCTGCAACAATGATTCTCCATACTTTTTTTATATAGTGCTTTACCTGCGACGGTGATATTGCAGTACCACCTAGAGAGAAAGCCTGCGCACGGAAACGTCATACATTGTTACATCACCTACGGTAGGGAATTGTTAATTGTATTTCCACCAATAATAAGCCCTGAAATTTCCCTACATAGATGATGTAAAAATGTAATGACGTTTCAGCGCCAAGGCCTTATCTTTAGGTGGTGTTGATATTGCCCATAAACCTTTGTCACAATGGATTTCAGTCATAACACTTGTTTTGCTCACAATCCTTTGCAAAAGTGGTTTTCACCACGGCCTTCTAAAAACTACCAGGCCTGAACATGACGTAATAATGTATTGTTGAAACACTAAGATTGTGACGTTGAACTTACTTCTGTAACAGCACCACCAGAAAGACGTAGCACCATCAGAACGACGTAACAATGTTTCATCTTTACCACGTTCAGGCAACGCCACCTAAAAAACAAAGCCTGCTCACTGCGTCATCAAACTTGGGCTGACAATCCAACTATCGTTTGATGTAATCAGTGTTTTTTTTTTCATTTGTTGTAAACAATGAAAGTTGGATTGTCAACCGTCGTTTGATGATGCAATGAGCAGGCTTTGTTTTTTAGATCGCGTTGGTTTGATGACGATTTTTAACTTAAGAACCCTTTTAAACAATAGTTTTTGCGTACTTAACATTCTGGCTTCTAATAACTATGACAGTAGGTAGAGCAACAATGTAACCTTCATAAACATTTTATCTTGGATTTTATCAATCAGTGTTTTTCATTTGTTAGAAACTTTGAAGGTTGCATTGTTGCTTGCCTACTATGGTTATGTGACTTTCCAGTCATTTTTAATCGTATTTCTGCCAATAATAAGCCGTAAATTATGACTTTATACAGGGTGATTCAGTCAATTTATGACCATTTCACTCGAATGACGTGCATTAGGGATAAACAATTGAAAGATTATGAGCGCCATATCGAATTTCTAAATAGTTGGAGTTTGTATTGTTGCAACGGCGCTGCATGAAAATCGTATTGTTGAAAAATGGCGCCCGCTTTATCAACAGAGCAGAAATGCAAGATTATCGAATGGTATTTCGAGACAAAATCACCTGTAAACGTGCAAAGAAAGTTCCGGAAGGAGTATAAGTGTTGAGACGCACCAGGGTGGCAAGCAATCATGGATTTTGTCAAGAAATTTCGTGCCACTGGATGTGTTAAAGGCAAGAAAAAAGGCGGAGCAAAGCTCGTGTTCGAACGGCCGAAGTTGTCGAAAATGTTCGCACAAGGTTGGTCGATTCCCCTACCAAAAAATCTGTTCGCCGCCTGTCCATTGAAGAAGGGCTGTCGTATACCACGACGTGGCGAATTTTGAGAAAGGATTTACACCTGTTCCCGTATAAGATACATGTTTATCAGGAGTTAACAGACACTGGAAGACAGAAGCGACAATAATTTGCGATGGAGTTTGGAGCAGAAATGGAAGCCATTCAGGACATTGTGGACAACCTGTTGGTGTCAGATGAGGCCTTCTTCCATTTGTCAGGCGACGTTAATAAACACAGCGTTCGTTTTTGGGGTTCCTAGCACCCTCATGAGATCCATAAGTCACCTCTTCATCCACGAAAAGTTATGGCTTGGTGCGCGATTTCCAAAAGAGGCATCATTGGTCCGTTCTTTTTTGAGGGCACCGTAACGTCACGGCTTACCTTAACATGTTGGAAACCTTCTTCATCACCTAGCTGCTATACCGCTTCGACATCAATGGTTTCAACAGGATGGGGCTAGGCCTCACAGCACTAATGAAGTGCTAGACTTTTTCTATCAGAAATTCGGAATCGGGTCATTTCAAACAGGTTTCCAGATCGATTCGGGGGTGGCTTTCTTTGGCCCCCTACGAGTCCGGACCTAAACCCAAGTGATTTTTATCTCTGGGGGTTCCTTAAAGACAGTGTGTTCACTACAGCACCAAGAAACCTAGACCAGCTGCGACAAAGCATCGTTGACTGCTGCACCCTTGTGGATGCAGAAATCCTGGATAGAGTTATGAATAACTTCACCATTCGGCTGCGAGCAGTTCAAAACGTTCGTGGTGGCCACATTGAGCATATCATGAAGACTTTTCCACGGGAATAAAAACTCCGAACTGCCTAAAATATCATACTGAAATGCTAAATTTGTAAACATTAATGGGTCAATAAATCATAGTACTGAAATGGTCAGAAATTGACTGAATCACCAAGTATGATGATGTAACAATCTTCAGTTTGGAACAAGAAGGCGCAAAACAGCGCATCAATTAGATGAACAACGAGGAAAGCAGACTTCGGCGTACCTTTTGTGTGAAACACTACCAAAAACTTGATTTTTTTCTTTATTTTCTAAATCACCTATATATAGTGTGTTAAAAGGTATTGTATAATTAATATTACTTATTTATTCCGAAAACGGTCGGCCATTGATCAGTTAACCCTATTCTAATTAATTGGCTCTAATTATGTATGTATTCACGGCGTGTAAAGAGTGATTGGACGGAAAGAATAATGCAATACCTTTATTGTCGTGATGGAATAAAACATGATATTACTGAATCGGTATTGTTATAATATATGTATTATTCATCAATGTCAGTGAGATATAAATGTTTCTCTCGGACTCTAAAAATGCTGCAACGATAATTTTTAAAAATGCCCAAATTTAATTTTGAAATAAAGTTTTTATTTTCCCCTTCTTTTGGACATATTCTATTAACTGGTTTGAAACTTTTAAGCTTTTTTATAACTTTTAACTCTCAAATGATAATAGCGTACATAAAAATTGAAAACTCCTAGGAATCAAAGCAGACCCTTGCAATAATGATGTAGCCAAATTTTGTGAAATGTGCGTCGTATTACTGCATGTAATCTAAATAAGCATCTGGGATAATTAAAAATTCAATTAGGACCGAGGCAACTAGGCAGCATTGACGACCCCTTTTCCTCTTCCCTGAATGTTTCCGTAAATCCCGAATGGTGCATTTAATTCTAGGTCATTATATTTTGCCAGATTTCTCCTCTGGCAATAGTTTGAATGCCATGATCCATCTTGGAATGCTTAATGCCTCCATAAATGAAGCATTTCATTCACAATCAAAAGCAAAATAGGTGCTGCCAACTCTACAATGAATCAGCAAGTTAACAGGCAAAATAAAGATTTCATAGGGAATAAAAAAGGGAGTGGAAAATGAGATTAGAACTGGTAATGGGTTCAAAGAACGTTTCGGCTATTATTTATTTTTTACTTCATAGTTCTGGAAGAACATAAACGCTTATGATGAGTAATTAATTTTTAATATCATGAATGGAATCCATTATAAGTTCGATAGTGTTTGATAATGCGGACAAACAAGATCTAGGAAATTTTAATGCGCTTTAAAATCTTTGTGTTTCCAAAAATAAACTCAGGCAAACATTTTCTTCTATAATGCTGTGTGCTTCACTCAAGCGCATCTTCATTTATTCGTGCTTTCATTTGCAACCAAAGATGTTACTTCCCTTCTTATTTCTACCCCGCGTAACATAATTATCTAAAATGTTATCTATGTATTTCAATGTCTATTCAAATCTGTTTTTTCACGAAGCTCTTTTTATTTTTTCACGTGTTTGACTTAACACAAAGTAGAAAAAAAGTCAATCTTATTCTCTTTTTTTAATTTGGCACGACCGTTCCAAATTCCATGGGGAAAAAGTCGTCGCAATTACATGAATTACATGAATTGTATGACTTCAATACCAAATTTGTTTTGTCTTCAGTTAAAGTTTATGTTTAAATTTATGAATGGCTTCTTAATGAGAATGGCAGTACATAAAGACCTAGCTAAAACAGGAATCCAATGATTATTAACTGAATTTGTTGCTAAAATATAGGTGCAATAGGGGACTGTTGCTAATTTTATTTTAGAAATCACAGAAAGGATTTCACCAATACAGCGAGAAGACGATGACCAAGAAGTTACAATATTTCTTTGCGTGATTGCAGTGATATTATAGTCCTATTGCAGTGGTATCAGAATATGTCTGTGAACACAATCTTGTTCGTATATTTGTAGTTCATTTATTTATATTTATTTTCAAATGATAATTTACTTTATGTAAAACACCATGGTTGTCATAACTTTATAAATTAATGAAAAACTAGTGTTTGATATTCAAATTTTTATTTTACAAATAATATTTGTGTGTAAACATAATGCGTACACACAAGGGTTGGACAAAAATTTGGAAACACCTCAGAAAATGCATGTCTGAAGTAAAATGCAAATTTTATGCAAATTTGAGTGATGTGCTGCTATCACCTCTATTTAGTATTGGCAATAAACCTTCAGCAAGTAGATAAAAAGCTTCAGTTGTTTCTATGATGTATTCTGTTGAGTTTTTAGTGCAATATGGCTGAACTAACAGAATTCAAACGTGGGCAAATTGTTGGAGCCCGTATGGTAGGTGCTTCTGTAACCAAGGTGTCTGAAATATTTGGTGTTTCAAAAGGCACAGTGTCTAAGATTACAACTGCATACATCAGGAGTGGAAAACCAAGTGTGATAAACATCAGCGTGGACGGAAAAATGTGTTGGATGATCGAGACAAACGAACGCTGCGTACGATTGTGGTACGTAATAAGAAGACTACAGCTGCAAAAGTTACTGCAGAACTGAGTGCCACCCTCACAAACCCTGTAAGCACCAAAACAGTTCGAAGGGAACTCAACAAACAGAGTATTTCTGGACGTGCTGCAATTCCAAAGCCACTGATCGCAATGCTAAAATCCGAAGAGAGTGGTGCCATGTTCATAAAACCTGGTCTTTGGAGCAATGGAAAAAGGTCATATGGTCGGATGAGTCTTCGTTCACACTATTTCCAACTGCTGGCCGAGTTTACGTCTGGAGAACACCAAAGCAAGCTTATGATCAAGAATGTTTGCAGCCAACTGTAAAACATGGTGGAGGTTCAGTCATGGTTTGGGCAGCAATATCGTGGTATTCTGTCGGCCCTATCGTTATTCTGCAAGACCACATCACTGCCAAGGACTATCTCAACGTTTTGTGTGACCAGGTTCATCCGATGGTGCAAACTTTGTTCCCCAAAGGTGATGCCTTTTACCAAGATGATAAGGCGCCGGTTCACACAGCTCGCATTGTCCAGGACTGGTTTTCTCAACATGAGGGTGAAGTGTCACATCTGTCACCAGATATTAATATTATTGAGCCTTTGTGGTCTGTTTTGGAAAGAAACTTGCGAGCACGCTATCCACCTCCATCATCATTGAAGGAACTTGCCATTGTTTTGTATGAAGAATGGTACAAGATTCCCTTACAAATCATACAGGATCTCTATTTGTCTATTCCAAGGAGGCTCCAAGTTGTTCTACAAGCCAAGGGTTATCCAACTCCTTATTAAAGGTGATATATTTTTTGTTAGGTGTTTCCATATTTTTGTCCAACCCCTGTATAAACTTAAATTTATAGCCTTATTATTTATTTAAGCAGTAATGAAAATTCCATACACATAAGCAAAAATACAAATTAAATTGACTTAATTTTAAGACCATGCTAATTTTTTATTATTTAAGGAAGGGGAAAGCTACTATGATTTATTGACCCATTAATGTTTACAAACTTAGCATTTCAGTGTGATATTTTAGGCAGTTCGGAGTTTTGATGATATGCTCAATTCCCGTGGAAAAGTCTTGATGATATGCTCAATACCGTTTTGAACTGCTCGCAGCCGAATGGTGAAGTTGTTCATAACTCTGCTCCATCCACAAGGGTGCAGCAGTCGACGATGCTTTGTCGCAGCTGGTCTAGGGTTCTTGGTGCTGTAGTGAACACACTGTCTTTAAGGAACCCCCAGAGATAAAAATCACATGAGTTTAGGTCAGGACTCGTAGGAGGCCAAAGAAAGCCACCCCCTAATCGATCTGGAAACCTGTTTGAAATTACACGATTTCCGAATTTCTGATTGAGAAAGTCTAGCACTTCATTAGTGGTGTGAGGCCTAGCCCCATCCTGTTGAAACCATTGATGTCGAAGCGGTATACGCCTCCTTCGCAGCTCGGGGATGAAGAAGGTTTCCAACATGTTAATATAAGCCTGTGACGTAGCGGTGCCCTCAAAAAAGAACGGACCAATGATGCCTCTTTTGGAAATCGCGCACCAAGCCATAACCTTTTGTGGATGAAGAAGTGACTTATGGATCTCATGAGGGTGCTGGGAACCCCAAAAATGAAGGTTGTGTTTATTAACGTCACCTGACAGATGGAAGAAGGCCTCATCTGACACCCACAGGTTGTCCACAATGTCCTGATTGGCTTCCATTTCTGCTCCAAACTCCATCGCAAATTGTTGTCGCTTCTGTCTTCCAGTGTCTGTTAACTCCTGATAAACATGGATCTTATACGGGAACAGGTGTAAATCCTTTCTCCTGGTATACGACAGCCCTTCTTCAATGGATAGGCGGCGAACAGATTTTTTGGTAGGGGAATCGACCAACCTTGTGCGAACATTTTCGACAACTTCGGTCATTCGAACACGAGCTTCGCTCCCGCCTTTTTTCTTGCCTTTAACACATCCAGTGGCACGAATTTGCTTGACAAAATCCATGATTGCTTGCCTGCCTGGTGCGTCTCGACACTTATACTCCTTCCGGAACTTTCTTTGCACGGTTATAGGTGATTTTGTCTCGAAATACCATTCGACAACCTTGCATTTCTGCTCTGTTGATAAAGCGGGCGCCATTTTTCAACAATACGATTTTCATGCAGCGCCGTTGCAACAATACAAACTCCAACTATTTAGAAATTCGATATCGCGCTCATATTCTTTCAATTGCTTATCCCTAATGCACGTCATTCGAGTGAAATGGTCAGAAATTGACTGAATCACCCTGCACAATGAAATATATCAAGAGAATATGAAGACCACTCCTGACAAGCCGGCCAGATGGCCGAGAGGGCTAGGGCGTAGGCTTTCTAGTTCTCGAGTCCGCCTGGTCGTGGGTTCGAAGTCCGCCTGGTCGTGGGTTCGAATTCCGCCGTGGGCATGGATGTTTGTGTTTTTCCCGGGCTGCTTACAGATATATTTTGTGTAATAGGCGCAAAATGACCTCAGTAATCGACGCCTTAATTTCTAGAACCCCCCCCCCCACTCCTGACAAATCGACAAGTAAATGCCAGAATTGCGTGGGCTCGTAAATATCTTGTCGAAGCTAATTTGTGGAACATCGTGGTGTTCATTGATGAAAAAAAATTAAACTTTGTCGGCCCTGATGACCTAAGTTATACTGACATGAAATTCGGACTGAACTTGAATGGTTATCAAAGCGTCCACATGGTGGGGGCACTTATTGTGTGGGGAGTACTTACAAAACAAGGTAAATCAGAACTATAATGCATTGATGGACAAATGAACTCTCCTAGATATCAACAGATGTTGAAGCAATATTTACTGCCATGAAAATCAAACATCGGCACTGAAATCTGGATATATCAGCAAGATAATGTTCCCGTTCACAAATCATCCTCCACAATGAACAGGTTTAAAGAAAAAAAACATTAAAATTCTTGAGTGGCCTGCATTGGGTCCCGATATTAATACAATAAAGAATATCTGGGGGATGATGGTGCATGATGTCTACAAGGATAATCGCCAGTATTCAAACAGACAGGATCTGAAAGAAGCTATTGTCAAAATTCCATTAAGCATTTTGGAACACTTCACTAAAACGAGCCACAGAAGTTTAATACATATTCTTTAAATCAATGTTGGCAAAGTATTCCATTAAGAAAGCATTCCATTGTGTTTGTTTTTACAATGTTTTTGAGCCTGGTCTCATAGTTTTGTCATTCTCATTTTGTATATTTCATGGAAATTCATTGCTGCTTATGCAAATGACAAGACAGTCAATTTAATTTTAAATATATTATATTTACATACATATATGATTCATAGATTAAATATTTTGAAATCAAAAGCTAGGTTTTTCATTTCATTTATATAAAAAATATAGTGGTATTAAAGTTATGACAACCACTTGCTTTACATGTGCGAATTGCTTTACAAACACGGAGTGATGTAATTGAATTCTCGTTTGTGGAGAAAGTAATTGGAATTTATGCAGTCGATAGAAGCACCGTTTGTCTTGGGCCTAAGGAAGCGAGACAATTATCTGTGTTTCGTCATGCATAAGGTGTAAAGTTGATGGAGATTATTTGCAAAAATATTATGTACAAAACAAGAAGAAAAATTATGGAATGGGGCTAACTATAAAGTGAAAAATGTGATCCACAGGGGCAAAATTTAAATACGCGTAGAAGAGTGAAATTTGATATTTTTATCGCTCTTGGCAAGTTCTTTATCTCTATTTAGTTTGGGCCATATCGTTCTAACTGTGCCGAGTTACGGTGATTGGAGCGATTCCATCCTTGCCTTATTATTTTTTATTGCCCCATTGTCTATGACCTAGAAGGGTGAAATTTGATAAATAAGTAACTTCTCGTGATATACGTTTATTTTTATGAAAATTGAACCGGGCTGGTAGATTGGTTTCGGATTATATGGGCCTTAAACTCAAGCTTCTGTTACATTCCTTGCAAGGATTAATTTTCTTTATTTCTCATTCTTACTAATCGGTACCGAAAACCATATCGTCAAAAACTGTTCCTCGATTCCATAATGTTATTTTGGTATTCCGGCAGAGTGCGGCTGCAGTAATCTGTTAAAATAACATCTGTGCGAATTGCTTTACAAACACTGAGTGGTATAATTGAATTCTCGTTTGCGGAGAAAGTAATTGTGATAAACATTCACAAATGTTTATTTATCTATGGAATTTGTGCAGTCGATAGAAGCACTGTTTGTCTTGGGCTTAAGGAAGCGCGACAATTAACTGTGTTTTGTTATGCATAATGCTGTAAAGTTGATGGAGATTATTTGCAAAAACAGTTTGTACAAAACAAGAAGAAAAATTGTGCAATGGGGCTAACTATAAAATGAAAAATGTGATCCACAGGAGCAAAATTTAAATACCATACATGTTTTTTTGAAGATGATGTATTCATCCTTAAGACATCCTAGATACGTATTTCAATTTTGTCCTTGTGGATAAGAGGTCTTAACTTGATAATTAAAAATAGTACGTGTAAAGGAAACGTGCTATATATGCATTCATATACACTATTGGTTTATTACACGGAAAGTTAAAGAGGAAAAACATGTAATTGGAAGTTTTGTAATAAATAGAATTCATTACGGAGGCTCTTCATGTTGTTAATATAAAGGCAGTTTTCTAAGGTGCGGGAAATATGATATGCGAAATGAATTTGACTTCTATCGCTGATTACGGATATCGCATTCAAATATCTTTGTGACCCCAAGATATCAGCCAAAAACTGAATGGTGGTTCATAGCATAATGGAACCAAAACCGTTTAATAGTACACATAAAACACTAAATATTTTTAATGATCAGTGGTTAATACATTTCTGCGGAGATTTTTATATCATATAATGGTCCTATAAAAAATCATAACTATCGATAATCGATATACAGTATCTCAATATATGACGGCTGATACCAGGGCCGGATTTGAGTTTGCTACGGCCGTAAGCTATTAAAGGTTATGAGGGCATTTATATGGGTCTTTAAGCTAAATTCATGTTTTGGGGCCCCCTTTTAAGCTAAATAAAGCTTGGGGCCCTAAGCTATAGCTTCTTTAGCTTATACGTAAATCTGGCCCTGGATGATACCGATGTGACATATATACATCCATCATCAAAAAAAAAAAAAGTTGCACCTTCAAAAAACATATAGGATGCTATGAGACGTTCTGTTAGGACTCCACCGCTGGCACAAGATCTGCAAGAGCTACAAGGCAAAGTTCAATCTGCATGGGATGAGCTGAGTCAAGACTACGTTGCTACAACTACTTGTACGACTCCATGCAACGACCTGTGGCAGAATGCAGTTGAAATACGGTGGCCCAACATCCTATTGAGAGTTGTAATGATTTTGGTATTTTGACCAAAAATTCTGTCATGCCCATGCTCATTGTTTAATCATTTGTTGTTGGTGGTGGTGGTGAGTACTAATTGCTTTTCAAATATCTTTTCAATCTGCCGATTCCTTGTGTGTGACACTTGTTTTTTGACGATGAGTATATTGTAATAAAGTACACTTAATAATAAATCTGTACATGAAGGAAAGACTTCTTACCACAAAAGAACATCCGAGATTTGAATTTTTTTTTTCGTATTTCGAAGGCTACGCTTTCATTCTCAACGGCAAGACAGAGACTGGCCGTAAAATTTATATTACAATATAGATTACGGGACTAAAAAGGGAAGACAGCGTTCAACCAATGAGAATGCATTTACCGATCCTAGCTTTTAGTCCATCAATCTACATTGTTAGATAAATTTTATGGTCGGTCTCAATCTTTCCATTGAGAATGAAGGCGCAGCCTTCGAAGTACAGTCTATTCCAAAAGAGTTTTCACTTGGGTGAATGCTGTTCGGCTTCCTTGCAGTACATTAAACCAGTGAGATGATGAATCGCTCCAGGCAACATGAATCGTTCCAGGCAAGAAGTCGAGTTCGAATCATGTTGGATGATGCCATTTATTGTTTCTTAGCAGAGATAGGTAGACATGAGCGACGTCAAACTGTTTTAATTGAAATCTGATTTTGAGCCTTTATTAGGAAAGTTTTTCTTTATTATTAATACATTTCAAGGTATATTATTATTTTAGCAGACATGATGTATAAAAACGTGAAAACTACATGAGGAAGTAAGCGATAGGTTGGCAAAGCACGCTCAGCAATATAATAGCGAATACACGAATATGTTTTTCATGAAATAATCAGTAGTAGAAAATTAACTTTAAGTTTGCTGCACATTTAATAAAATAAACAGGGCGATTCTGAAAAAGTGTGTATAACGGTAAGCAATGACAGTTGACCAGAATGAATGTGGGGGTCGCAATATATTGTTCAGGAGCTATCACGTTTTATGTGCAAGACACTTTATGTTAATGACAATGTTCAAAGGATTAAATTAAAAATGGAACGTGGTAGTGGTATATATAACATTTTTATTAATTATGAAATAATATATATATACATATACAAATTTTTTGCGGCAGCAATGGCAGGCTGAAGGATAAATTCATTTACAGAAAATCAAGAGAAAAAATAATTAAGGGGTAAAAATAAACGAACCTTGTGCGTAAAAATAAAGAAAGGCATGGCGCGTCTATATTGCTCAGTGGGACATAAGATACAATATTTTGTCCATCACTCCCACTGAAAAGAATAGTGATCCATAGAATGAGACATCTTGCTGCATTGCATTAATCGGAAGGACCTGTCATAGTTGTATCAAGCAAGAGAATGGTTGTGTAAGACGTCCAAGGATCAACGTGAACCAGGCATGCCATGGAAAAAAAAAACAAAAAACGATACAATATTTCTTCAGAAGGAGGATGAGTTGGCAGGAGGTTCCATAGCAAAAATATATATGTTCCACTGGCGGGGAGGTAGATAGGCGGCCATGCTGCACAGGAGGCTTGTAGAGGTGGAAGAGGGGCAAGAGGTGAGGAAGGAATGAACTGTAAGCAAAAAAAAATAAAAATTACAATTTTGTCAACAATTAAATGGTATAACTTCCTGCGGTCGAGGAAATTATCCGCGAGGGAAAGAACGCATTTGCACATCACACGCGGATCATAAAAAAATAAAATTTATCGACAACAATGATAAAGATATAAATTGCAACAATCAGTCCACACATTAGGAAGAAATCTAGACAGTAATTTATAACAGAACTAAATAAATATTTTTTAAAAACATAAAATATTAATTCCATTATTAGACAAAAATAATACCATTAATCCCAACTTTCCCGAACAGACAATAAAACGGTTTCGTGTACATAATGTGTGTCCTCTTGTTTAGACGCCAAACAAAATAGACAATAAAAGCTGTAAACATTACGTACAATAAGGACGCAGTTCAAAGCAAATGTTCGAAGTGACGGGCACTAATGGTGCGACATAGCTGACACCGCCGACGTAAGGATTCTCGCACCCGATGAAACATGTCTGGACTATCTGGAATGACACCAGCAGCAATTCAATTCGTGCTACAATATCATCCGTTGTGTCCACAGGTGATTCAGACACTAGGCTCTGAAGATGGCCCCATACAAAGAAATTAAGTGGGTTGAGGTCAGGTGAGCGAGCTGGCTAGCCTACAGGCCCACCTCGCCTAATCCATCTTCCTGGGAAGGCGGCATTTTGAGTGTCGTGCACTGTCCAAGCGATGTGTGCCGGAGCTCCATCATGCATGTACCACATGTTTTGTCGAACATCCAGAGGGATGTTATCGAAGAGCTCAGGGAGAGTTTCCTGCAGAAAGCGATTGTATGGCATGATGATTAGGCAGAAAGTGATTAGGCATGATGTACGGGCCCAGTAGATGATTTTCAATGACACCAGCCCACACATTGAAGCGATGCTGATACCCGCAAGAACGTGATAATTCAAGCAATAACCATAAAACCGAAAGCTCCTGAACAATGTACTTGCGACCCCACATTGTATTAAACGAATGGCCACTTTCTGTCATTAAATGGCCACCTTCTGTCATTGCTTACAGTTATACACACTTTTTCAGCATCACCCTGTATTATGTATAAATCTATTATGGTATTTCATAGGAAATAGCTACCAATCTTAATATAGTATCTTCTGAGTTTATGGTTAAAAAAATAACGTATTGGCAAAAAAAAATTGTATTCTCATCCATGACAGGAAAAAATAATGTATAACAATATAGTATCTTACTGTATATATGAAGAATGCATATATTTATGCATTATATTACTGTCCGAGCCTCAAGAGAAGACCTCTGAGTTGCACAATTCCACCACTACATGGCAGAAACATTTGGGTGAGTTCATTTCTAAAAAGATTGGATGGGGATATTGCAAGTGTTGTCATATTTTTCTCCAAAGCACAACGCACAACCAAAAACATGACAACCTGTGCAATATCTCTGTCCAACCTTTTTACGAGGCTAACGAGAAAGACCAATACCGCCTAGAGAGAAAGCTTGTTCACGCAAAAATCTTACATTGTTACGTTACGTACGGTATGGACAATTTTGGGCTTATTATTGGTAGACATATGATTAACAATACCCTACCGTGGGTGATGTGAAAATGTGTGACGTTTTCGCGCTCAGGCTTTGAGTAGAGGTGGTATTGGAAAGACAAGCTCCGGCACCTGACCAAGATAGTCTAGCAACAATGTAACCTTCATTGTTTCCATCTTGGATTTTAACAGTCAGGGTATTTTGGTTTGTTGGAAACAATGACGGTTGGATTGTTGCTAGACCTATCTTGATCAGGTGACTTTTCAGTGCCGGAGCCTGTGTTTCTCGTTAGCCTCGACCTTTTTAGAAATGAACTCACCCAAACGTTTCTGCAACTCAGAGGTCTTCTCTGGAGTCCCGGACAGTATGCTGTTTACTATAAGGTATATCGCAATGGCTGTCGTTTTCTTATAAATATATGAGCATAATATATGGCGACATGAACAATTTCGGTATGAAAATATTACAGAATTTAAAAAATAATAACTAAAAATATCAATGATCGAAATACAGAAAAAATAAATAAATAAACTAAATATTCACTGATGAAAATAGGAAAGAAAATTCCACGATTTGGATTCGAACCGGGAAACTTCAGCTCTTCGAAGATTCCCGGTTCGAATTCAGCCTGTGGAGTTTTCGTTCCTATTTTCATCAATAATTTAAACATCTGAGGTTTTACGTAGGATTTATCAAACATTCTTGAGATGTTCTTAAATATTTATTGCTTTGTTTTTAATAAGTGCGTTATATATTTCATCTGCAAAGTCTATCTTACTGAAATAAAAAGCAGCGATTAATCTTTTCAGATAAAAATACTGTAATGCGCCTACACCAGTCAAACCCCATCCCTATTTCCACTCTGCACGGCCAAGTCCATTTTAAACTTCAACGATGTTCGTTCAAAATACTAGACTTTATAACCGATTAATTTCACTTAGCTCAACTCCTGCCAAGCAAGTGAACGCTTTTGGAATGAACTGTACATGTCCGGCGTTCCATATTCGATGTTGTTTTGTGAAAAGAGGTTTTTCATTCATATACAAGCAATTTGACACAACAGTTCCTTCTTATTATTTTATCACTAATAAGCATAAATTTGAAAGAAAAAATTCTAAATTGGACTAATCGCTACGGTATTCACTCATCATTCAATGAACTGTTTAAGAATAACAATATATATTATCGTGCAGTGGTGGTATTAACAATTTATGAACTTAACAAATGAGCATCATATTTCAACAATGGTATGACACAGGATATTACTCATTGGAATATAGTTTCGTTATCTAAATTAATGGACCCTAGAATTTTTTTAATTTATATAATTTATACTTAAATATAATGTTTATGTTATGGTTTCGTGTTTTACTCTCCTAGACACACATTTATATATCCTCACTATCTTTTACACTATTCACCCATTCACAAACCTGTGCCCATTCATACGCAACGACTTGAATATCTCCCTCTTAGAAATCTAATTCACTCACTCATACATTTACCCATTCATATTTTGACATTTTAAGTTCTTCAGAAACTTTTTAAATTCCTTTTGGTAATCATAGCTTGTGCAGTTTTTTTGAAATTTCAAGCGGGAATAGTGATTGCGCTTTACCTTAGGCATTTATATATATATTTTTGAAAATTTTAAAATGTAAAGTGAGTAAACGCTTCCTTCGGATGAGAGAGGAGTTCGGTGGAAGGGAAGCAATCTTCATGGTTTCTTTCTTGACTTCATTACCTTTTTGAAATCGGCGATGCTGATGCCGTTGCCATTAACTTGCAATCGCTATTATCTCCATTGATTGCCTCAACTGGTTCCGAGGAGACTCGGCAACCCAAGTTCCATATAATAAAGGCAGATTGCCCAAACGACGTCACAATGGAGAGCAACATCTAATCAGAGGAATCGATTCGCCCCCTCCCCAACCCTCCCTCAACCCCCAACTAAAGTGATTTAATGCCACCGTCCATATTGATTTTCCTTACATTGCTTCTCATCTTCTTCGCTTGTTTGCGTCTTCATTGAATCATTTTTTTATTGTTGCTTATTCGCAGTCTCCGTTCTTTCGACCTGGATTTTCTTTTCGAATGTAAACGAGATAAAATTTATTTCATTCCGCTGTTGCATTATATAACAACACATGTGAACGGTTATATAGATAAGGTATCGGCCGGTAAATAGCGGTGAAATTAAATCTAAACTTCAATCGATTGAAATTCGGAGCTTCCGAAGAGCTGCAGTTGCGATTTGAGAACGAAACACAAAGCGGATTTCAGTTTTCCCCCCACCGTGCAATTTAAAATTGTGCTCACTAAAGGATTCTCTTTCGTTCCCCAATCACTTTTCCGATTCTGTCGACTTGTTTAGCTACACATTAACGCTTTGAGCCTCTTCGGGAATTGATTCTTTTTAAACACATCTCTTATGACGATAAGTACAACGAGAAAGAAGACGTTCACCTTATCATGGTAAGAATAATTGAGTCTTTCGCTGCAAATAAGACCCACCGCGGTTTCTGAAGTTTTAAAAATTTCTCCAAGACAAGACTCTCTTAAAGAAGCTTGTGTTGCTTTAAAAAGTTTTCCTATTTATTAAATCTTACAATTTTTAAAATTAACTCGCACTAAAGTACACACACTTTAAGCACGGTCTTCATTTAAAATATTTTCTCTATACTGAATTGTTTTATTTTTTATATAAAAAAAGAATAAATGAATATATAAATATTTCAAAGAATATATTCAACTTGCAAATTTGTAAACAACACAAAATCCAATTAGGTTAATGAGTAGAACTTTATAATTCAAGATAGCGGATATGTTCGCTTTAATTGTTATCATACGTGATTATAGTGCTAATACGCTATAATTATCCAAATAGTGGGCTTGCTTAATTTGCTTGCAACCATTGTTCACTTAAATTGTAAAATTACCTTTAATTGGCTACAGTTATTAAATCCATTCTGCTGCGGAAGACCTTTGGATAACACCTCATTTCAAACTGAAATTTTGCTAAGAAAAAAATTATTTAACACAGCACTTGTTAATTTAACATAAACGAACTGAAATAGATAAGAAAGATTTTTATAGATCATAAGAATTCTCTTCTTATTTGGTAATTCTGTTTTCGTCAAAGAATTTAGGTCTTGGTGCACTTTCGTCGTGTTTAATTTGACAAAACGACATTCCATAAGTAAATAAATAAAACACTGAATAAGTAAAACTTCAGTTCTA